>JAUJYV010002051.1:0-14096 GCA_033995625.1 Ophyiulus pilosus
GTTTCGCTTAACGAGTGTTTCGCATTACGAGTAAGACTTCGGCACGAATTATGCTCGTTATGCGAGGTTCCACTGTACATTATGTATTCTGCATTAATTCAATTCTGTGCCCTACAGTCAGAAATAAATGCCATGTGGTAGGGAATCGTACCCAATTTTAGGAGAATGCTCCTATGCCAGTAGCACCTTATATACATCATTGTTAGATTGAATTTCTACTAAATGTGGAAATTAATATATTTTATATTTCTTTTTATTGATGACCAAATTCGTTACTATTGAGAATACTAAAAATTACAGTTTATTCTAAACTAGGAACATGATATGATCAATGAAATGAAACACACATATTTTCTTATTTATTTCTTTGCAAAATAACGTCATCAGCTAGCATACTATACCGTATGATAATATCCGTAAAGAAAGATTTAGAGAAAATGGATAAATTTCACAAATAAACTTTATAAAAAATATCCAAGGCTGAATCCGTTACAGTTTCATAATATAGGGTTGGAGTACATTTGTACCTGTACGAGTCCTGAACAAAAGTCCAAAAGAGCAAAAACCTTATTTAACCTAACCTAACCTTTTATGATAATGAAATTGCACTTTGGGGTTATGTCCGGATACCGCATATACACCTACAACAATACTGTATCTGGCAGATATGGCCAGTTGTAACAAACTGGATCTTAGTATATCAAAAAACAGTGATCGTCAAGTTTTAAAATTATTACAATTGAGTGATGCCTTTTATGCATTTCGAGTGAATTGCTATGACACAAATGCTGATAAATCTAGCCTAACTAGAGCATCTTGGACATAATATGGACTGGAAAGTTCATTTAAGTAGTTGCTGCATGAGCGCATCTAAAAACCGGTAACTTGAAGGCCATATTCTGGTTCAGCACCTCCTGGCGGAGTATGAGCCTTTAGCATGGCTTTTCCGCCATGGTTGAGCCTTTTCGTTCTAAAAACGACCATGTTGAAAATGTCTCCGTGTGGTGCTGAATCGCAATAAGATTTATTTAATTGAGTTTATAGTAATGCAATTATAATATGCAACATAGATTATGTAAAATCAACAAGCATCCAATATGTCGTAATCCATCTTAGTATTTTTTTAATACTGGTGATATTGGCTTCTATCATCCCAATTTTTGATTTTCAATTTCCTCGAGTTGCTCGCAATTCAGCGTGGTATGCTCTATGTCTCTATCTTGCTCTTAGACTGGTTAGGATTTTAGCATCCTTCCACGAACCTATCTTCGGTTACCCGGCCTCGCAAAGATTATATTCATTAATTTTCATTTTTAATCCTCAATCTAGTGCATCATTATTTTTTATATTACTGATTTTAAAAGGCAAAAGAAAACATGGGTGGAAAGCTTGTACATGCTTTTCATCGACCAAAGGCTCATTAATGCTTTCTAGGTGTCTCTGGTAACGTCATTCGCTGATTTGGATGGGTTTTGTTTTTTTTTTTGTTTTTTTTTTTCTTCTTCTTTCAATTCGGAAAAGCCGCTTAAGTTTTCAACAAATTCATTTAGGCATGAACAATGCATTTTTAATGCTGGTTTTCATCATAATCATTGCATATGCTCGGCATCGCTGCGCTCGAAGCATTGTCTTAAGCTTGTGTTAGCACATATATAAAAGTTGAAATGGTAGCTAATGCGTATATTTGTGCCACAGAGCTTGTTTCTGAAAAATATAACTGATTACGGCTGAACGCTATTTTGCTTTAACGGTTTTAAGTCGTGTGCTCCTGGTGCTTTATACGAGCGATGATGGCTATCATTTATCAGTCTGCACATGACTTGTACCTGAGGAACATTCCCAAAGTATGCAAAATGCAGGTTTTTAGATTGTTGATGAGGTTCTCTGCAGTGCATCAATGAAAGAAACGAAGGCATTCCAGAATGGAGGCAAAATTTACCGGGCATCGTTTCGCATGCAGCGTAAAAGTTTGCCATAGGAGTCACTGAAAAACATGACCGAAAAGCTACCATATAGAAAGTTGCTCAGCAAACAATGTTTCAAAATATCATGCATGACTGTTTGCTTTCAAAAATTGGTTTAGTCTTCTGAATAATCCGCTGTTTTGAATTGGACTAACTCGCCGAAGGCTACGTTAGAATGTTATCGGGACATGACATGATGCAGATTAATTTTACTCTCTGGCAAACATGATTTTGCTGAATCACAAGTGACTTTTTGCAATTTTTTGAGAAATAATAATGACAAATTACACATTTTGATCGCAATACTGTAGTTAAACCCATTCTAACTGACATAAATGCTATGTCTTTGTTATTTCAAATGCCAATGGAAATGACATTTTTCAACTAGAAACGAATTAAGTGAGTGTTTGAATCTTTCACTGGCTTCACGTGTGGCCACAGATGGCGCCACAATTTCTATGTCGAGGGCAATCGAACTTCCATACTCGTGACAAATATGTCTAAAGTCGAGACTGTAAGTTACAGAAAAATGATATGCTTTAATGCAACATCTGTTGACAAATGACTTGTTAGCAATGGTGCTTTTTTTTCAAACCTATTTGCTTGCCATGCTTGGACCTATTGCAGACTCTGCTGCCTCATAAAAAATGGCAAATTCAATACAAAATGTTGTAAGGCATATTTATAACAATTCTGCCGCAATGCTAGTCATGTCATACATTCCCTGTGATTGGCTGATTAGTTGATATTCTCGAGCATGAGTTATGACATGCCAAGGCTTCTTTTTTACGCAGTAATTCTGCTGTTTACTAATTTCTTAATGTTAGGATGCATGCCAAAAGCTATGTTTTTAAATAATAATTTGATGGGGAAGCGGTGGTTAACACGTTTTCGTAAGCACTTGGTAAATAAATAATCCCTGTTACCAATATATCACGATAAACTGAATATGCCCTTTTTATACTGGCATAATTAAATTGAAATATTGCAGAAAATGTTTATACTTATTACATGAGTTATGGTAGTAGTTAGCAGTTTTTTTCCCTCAATACAAGACTCGAGTTTTATCAGAATTTGCTTGAAATTGTTGGAGATTCTTTGGAATTTTTTTTTTCAACTTAATATTATACCAATATTTAAAAATCACACAAGCAAAACACATTTAATAATTTTCTTATCTCAGGTGCATTTATTTAGAAGAAAAAAAACCGTTTATAACATTTATAAATTAATTTATGTAGAATATGTTTTAAAATAAAATAGCTGAAATAAAGTGAGAAAAAAATGCTTTTTTCGGTTAAATACGATCTTTACAACTGATGTATTTGTCTAAATGTTAATAAAATATATATTATAGTATACGTGTATATAACACATTTGCTTAGATACGAAATCACTAATGCTGCTTGAAATGCAAATTTTGAAGTTTAAATTCCTATGAATTTCCAATTTTTAATCCGAGAATTTCTTGCGTTTTCATATTTAGGAAGCCATTGAATCTCATCTACTTTTCAGCTCACCCCTCGCTCTTTTTTCGGAAACAACAGTTTTTTTCTCCTTGTCTTGCCAGTAATATCTTTTTGAAACTAACTTATGCATGGAAAAGTTTGGAGTTGACGGACGAAAATGAAATGAAATGGGTGATGGGAATGATAATGCAGACCAAAGTCGATTATGTTAATAAATGCGGCACAGCAAATGCAAAATGTATAAGTGCAGTAGCGCAAGAAAAAAAAATGGGGTTTCGCCCTTTTTTTTTGCTCTTCTGTCTAGGCTAAAAAATGGTGGCAGCCAGGCCACTTCATCATTTGAAATGAAACTACATGTATGTCTCACTCGAAAATACTTGTGATCTAAAAAGGCACGGAATGTCTCTCGTTAATTTAATTTTAGATTAAATAGCTGAATGCTGGATCCAAATAAATCCACGGGAGCTGACATTTTGTCCTTTAAAGTTACAAAGAAGCTAGCTAAAGAAATTAGCCGTTTCTTGTCTGCTTTCTGTCAACAGCCCTTTGATTCAGAGGCAATGTCATGAATGTGACCACAAAAAAACTTATGTTCTTTGAATTTGTAATATGCCCTGCGAAATGCAATCATCTGTTAAAATTTGGTTTATAATGCGTTAGTAACTGTGGGAGGTATTTAAATGGTTGGTTAAATTTAGAACTTTGATTTAATGTATCGCCAAAGCAATACCCTCATAAGCTTATATCCCGACAGTTTTCAAATGTTTTTTAGGATAGATTTTGAAAACAAATATATTGCAGTGAATTTTGGTTCTGATTTATTTCCCTTTAGTTGTAATTTTCGCCAAGAGATGGCGGATATCGGTGCTTTGGAGTTAATGTTCTATTTTTTCAAATAACATAATATGCAGTATAACCTGTCTAAATGCATACTCTTGGGCAGACCGGTGAAAAATATGCATTTAGACAGGTTTCATCTGCAGATATGCGCACATACAGCTGCAAAATATGGAATTTCCTTTTTTTTTTCAAGCCTAAATGAGTCTTTTGCTATTGGGCACTATTTTAGTGCATGTACAAGTACAGTAATTGTATTGCATATCCCTGCCTGTTGCTTTATTAATTATTACTTTAAGGAGGTTTATTCATTTATACACGGGTCCCAAGTTGGGACAGGCACATTTTATGCATTTAGAGAGGTTATTCATTTGCACAGGATGCATTTAGACAGGTTGTAATGTATGTATATATAATGTGCCGTGAACTGATGTCAGTTATTTTGCTTAAGAAGAAAATTAGTCATTTTATAAAATATATTTAAGCAGAGCAGATACTTTTGAAAAATTAAATATTTAAAATCCAGGATAGGGTAAACTTTTCCATGTTCATACGTTTGTTGTCAATATGTTTTACAAGTCTATTTGTTGAGACTGGAAAAATGGTTTAATCTCCCTGGTGGACTGATGACAAAGTAGAATCAATAAAATCAGTATAAAACGCAGATACCAGATGCATGTGAGCCAGAAATGACTTCTCGTATACTGCACAAGGGAACAACATGGGCAAATACATTTTTCAAATACTGTGCAATTATTAGTTTAAACTCGAGCATCTTAAAAGTTTATGCAGACAAAACATTATTTTACCGGGATCTGGATTTGTGTCCACTATTGAATATCGCTGCACAACAAATATATTTTGGTGAAAGACAGTCTACACTCAATACTCTTTTTGCAAAATATTTTGGAATATTCTCCTTTTTTTTACCAAAGATTCATTTGATTTTAAGTTGGAAGTCCTATGACGGATTTGGTGCAAGGCAAGCTATTTTCTTGAGTTTTTTCTTCGTATTCTTTAGCCTTCCCTCATTGGTCTCTCTCTCTCTCTCTCTGAATTCATTACGCTAGTCAATTTTCTGTGCATTATTAAATGCCCGTATTAAAATACGTCTGGCAGTTGCATATATAGTGCTCGGCACACCTCATTAATTATACCCTAGCTAGCAGTAGTAGCTTTTGTTTCAGATATGTATAGAGGGTTTGTGCCGAGTATTTGTATGGAGCGAGGGTTCTCGTGAAATATGGTTGTTTTATACAAGATTGGGGTCTTTTATAGGATATAACTATTTTATCCGGCATGATCTTTATTACTGCTTAACGCGTGTCTCAGACAGCCAAAAGCAGTGTCATTTTTCAACAGTGACCTAATACACATTCATTTTTTTCTGCCTATGGCTTTCGCAAGCCCTCGGCATATTTTACAATTATATTTTAAACGCTACGACGTTATAAGTAGGATAAACTAAAATGTATACGTGAATGGATTTCCTGAGATGTTGAGCCATTCCTAGGGACTTTTCGGGTCAGAAAGTATCGAGGAAAATGTTAAAATATTGGATGTGTTACATGGTTCTAGCAAAATTCCTCGCTATCATGACATGGCAAACCTATGAATTAGTATATTTTACATCATTTCCATTAGTGAACCAAAAATGTCTGATGTGACCAAATTGTGTGCCGCACATTGCGATGGCTATAATCAAATCTTTTGATGTTCCCGTAATGTTAAATCTTGAATGGCGAACTTGCACAAACCTCATGTTTTTGTCGTATTATATTCAAAAAATCCCCTTGACTTCAAACCCCCATGCTGATGCATTGTTTATTGGCCATAAACATAACAACGTGAACATGCAAATCCTGCAGCTTGCTTGAATATTTCATGTTTTTGAGCATTCATTGCGGCTTAAAGTAAAAAGATTCCTTCTGGAAGACATTCTAATAAGATGCTTTTATTTCTGAGGAGTCACAGTAAAATGAAAAACAATTGAAAAGTTTAAACCTGGCGCAAATCAAAAGAGGAATATTCGAAATTTATAATGAATCAAAGTTTGGATGTTGTTTAATTTGTGCAAATTAAAATTCGATATGACAACTGCCTCGTATGAAAAAAGTCGGAATTTAAATGAAGAACTGAACAATGTTTCTGCTCCATTTTTAAAACAATATTTCCAATTCATTAAACAAAAACATCAAGAAGGGATACGGATAAAGGTTTATTTTATGTTTTATGGGTATTGAAAATAAATTATTTTAAAAATAATACAAAGTATGTACCTTTTAATTTAGTTTTCTTTGAACGTAACAATGGAAACCTTATGTAAGATGCTGTTTTACTTTGAAAGCAAACTTGGTATATTTTATTATGTACATTATTTGCGAAAATTGTTATCTACAGTAATCTTTCTATGCATATCTTCTAAACAATATGCTTTTGAGGTAAAGCAAACCATACAAACGGAGCTAATACTTTACGTACCGGAATTGCATAGAAATGCTCAACCCATTTTAGCAAAATTAACTAAAAATAATACGAAGATAAATTAGTAGAAATTCGTATCCCATTTTATTTATTTTTCAGCATTAGTTCTGCTGAAGTAAAGCCAGTTCTTATCCTGATGAATTGGACCTGAGCGTAACTTGGTTTACTTTAACTAACACAAAACAAACATAAAGTTAACATCGGTAATGAAGTTATTTGAAAAATTCATATTCTAATTTATCCACGTTTATTTAATTTTTTTTTTTTTTTTGGCACACCCATTAAGGGCCTTTTGGAAGCAAATTAAACTGCTTTCATATCAGTGTTGAGTAAGTATTGTTTCGCACGTTAACACTTTCCGCTTATTTATCATTGACTGCGACATTTCTGCACTGCTGTCTGCTTTTAATTACCGCAAGTGGCCAATAAACTACCTCGTACCAAAATGTCATGCATGGTATACACAAAAAAATGCAAAATCCGGGGTTTGTCTTGGAATTTTTCCATCGGCTTAAGTGTTGCCGAATACACGCAGACTGAACGCAAGATCACAGACACAAACACAGACTTACTAGTAAAGTATTGATTGGTGACTGTCTGCAAGAATGGCTAATGTAGGCTACGGCGCTCCGTGCGAGAACAAAAATATACATGTATAGGTTGTCTGGCAAGCTCTTTGGGAGCGTGATTTCAAATGTTCTCGGGTCACTACGCTAATGGTCGCATCCTATAATTGCGTGGGCCAGATATGCGTTTCAATCGCCCTTTTCTTTGTTTTTGCTCGCTTATAACGTCATTGGATTGATTTATCCAAATAACATTTGACTGGAAAATCATAGACTGCGCCCAAGGTGGGCATGGTGGAGTGCAATGTCCTCTGTCGGGGAAGCCATCTTGTTTAGCAACTAGTGAGAATCCGTTACATTCTTTGCAGGGTGCATTAATAGTATATTACCAGCTGCCATGAAAAATATGTTCATTAAAACTTTTTAGAAATCCAATCCAGGCACGAGCCTAGTTGTGTTTGGCAATTATTTTGTAATTTTCATAATGGCCGCCACAATTGATAACGAACAACATGGGACATTTTTTTTTTTCAAATCCTGTGTAGTATCTTAAAAGTTTATGTAGACAACATTCTTTTATACCGTGATTTGGTGTCTATACCGCCATTGCATATCGATGCACAACATATAATAGTGTCTAACCCTTTTGATAGGCAAATATGGAAATAGATACTTCAATGGATTTGGATCACCGTTGTTTATGCCATTTATATGGATGGCCTTAAGTTAAAATCGTTTGGTTTTTAGGTGAATTTTTTAAATTCAAACTGGTGATAAAATATAAAATTGAGACAGATCGATCATATGCAGATTTTCATAAAATTCATGTCAGTCCAATTGTTTTTCAATTTTCGTTTGTTGACATTGTGTGGGGAAATAGCCATATATCTAAGTCAAATTTGTTGCAATGCAGATATTGAACTACCATCTAACGTTAAAGTTGTACATGTTCAGTAGGTGTGGGCTACTTGCGTGTACCATTATGTATTTTAGTGGACTTGGTGGTCTGGTGATAACTGACCACTTTGAAATGCCTGTATGTGGGAACCCAACAAGAGAGGTTTATAGTGCTTTGCTTATGATCAGCAACTTCACAGCTGCTAGTAATGGACCAATAATTCAGTTTATGAACGTAGGATAATGCAATTTTCTTGTCTGCTCCTTGCTGTATTATAATTTTATATATTAAATATTTACACGCTGCAGCGGAGGCAATTTTTTTTTCCGCCAGACATTGTTTTAGAAAACCATCATTTTAGCCGATGTAGACTATTTTTTTAAGTATCAGCTTATGAATTATGCATTTTACCTGCTTGACATTAGCATATTATTTTTCCGGGAACTATTATGTATTGATATTTTCAATTCTTTAGGGTTGTAATTCTATTATTTACTATTGTTGAGCGTCGCGGAGGTATACCCACGATAATTGTATACCAGTACCTTTTGGAAAGACACACACAACTTTTTAAATTAATTTCTGATGAATAATAGTATTGAGGATCAACCGGTTCATCTTAAAAATTGTAGTTCAAAATAATTTGTTTTGGTTATTTTGGTTTATCTGATCTTGAGTCACGTATACTTTATTTATAACAAATTTCAATAGGGAAAATTGATGAAATATTGGGTTACGGTCACCTGTCGAAAGGTCATTGCAGTTTAACTTCTCGGAATAATTTCAGTTGAATCATGTTTTCTCTGCCATGTAAAATAAACATAAACTTGGAGCATTTAACTTGAAGCATTTGCTCTGAGGTATAGGAAGCAGTTGGTCTCCCAAGCACATTATTTGTCATGCATTCTTATTTTATGATAGGCGTTTCCCAAAAATGACCAAAGTAAGATTTTGTCCAAGTTTAGTTCAGTAGTTACTGCAGTTACAGAAATCATCTCAGTTGTAGTTTCCTACATGTTGATTGAGCTTAGCACGTGCCCGTAAGAAATTGTTACGATATAGTAGATTTGTCGAAACATGAAAACATGCTTTACGAGTGCTATAAGCTCCGATAGTTTTCTCTTTTATTGAGCCAAGTCGCGAAACTCCTGAATCCCAATTGCGTCTAGACCTCATTTCGCCTTATCTGCCCCATATGGTGGCTTTTCCTGGAATTTACAAGTGCTATTGTATTTGAAATGGATTTCTGAGCTTATATGGCGCATCCAAGAAATGATATTTGATTTGGTAATACGAAAGGGCGATGATCGTGATAATTATCCTACAGATAGACGTGAGCAATTATAATAGAATTAGACTGAATCCGTGCTAGTTTAGATTAACGTGCAGGGGGTTTTCTTCCCAGAAATGTACAATTTTTATTTAAAAAAATAATAATAATATATGCTTCACAAAACATGATATTCAGTCAGGGCGTTAAGCCGTTAACAGCTTATAATTCGCGTATTTGTCATGTTCATTATAAATATTAATTATAATTGTAAATAGTCAACTTTAATCTGATAAGCTAATTTCATAGGGAAAATGAGATTAAGTATATCCTTAAATAAACTATAATTGGTGTGTCTTGATAAATGTAAACCTTGTTTAGTGTGTTGTGAGTTGAATTATATTGAAAAGGGCATTTCGGTTTCCAAGCATTTAAACGACAACGTCCCATTTGTGTTGTCTCGAGTAGTCATCGGATGGCGCTGTCGTCTTTAACCCATAAAATCCAGTTTATTTAAAAATCCACGAGAAATGAATTATGTAAAGGCAAATTAGCATTGTTTTAAAAAAGATCCACGCTCTAGTTTTCACAGAATCTAGAGATATTAGTGCTACTTTTCATTTTACACAATTTTCGAGTAACCGTCAAAAGCGACTATAGTTTTGTATTACAAATTTAGACTATGGTAAAATTTTCAATTTCAGATATACTGTCAAAACCTGTGCCTCCTCGCAAAACTGTTTTTGGACCACAAAACGTTGTATTTCGACGTGGAACCGTTCTTGTTTTATGTCATGACTGAGTCCGATAACGAGGGATGCCATATGATTGGATACTTCTCAAAGGTAAGCAAAAGACTCTTTTAATGATCTCTTTTAATGCTACTACTTTTTCAGCCTTACGAAGCTTTTTGGTTGATCTTTGAGTTCGGTGACTAGAAGTCGGTGTTTTTTGTTTGTTCTTGCAACGTTTTGTTATCAATTACACACGCTACATTTGCTTAAATTATTTGTTAGCTATTTTAAATATTATTTAACGAACATTGCTTATCTCGCATATGTCGTAAATGAGACTTTACCCTGTGAGACGCATTAATTGGTGCAAAGCGGATTTATGAAGTGCCCTCCAGAATGAGCGAGATAATGGGTTATGTGCGTCCTGGTTGCAGGAATGCTAGCCAGACATTTGGTGCTAGATAAGTTTTTTTGTGGTTGTGTCGTTTTCCTATGCAGATAGTGCTGCGGAAATGGTACTGGCAATTATAGTGTGAAACATTATAAAGTGTAAGTGATAATCTGAGTAAGCACTCTTCCTGAAGACAGAATTTCATATTAGTAGTACCTGTAATTCATTTTAACGAAATGTACTATGAATGTTTAATCGTCGTCTGATGGTGGGGTTAGTTTTTCATTAATTTAATGATGATGGTAACCCCCTTTAGTTGTAGTATCACTTTCTTTGGAAACCATAGTGAGAAGCTTTGGCCTTTTTATTTCAAACGTTTTTTGAAAGTGGTTGATTGTGCTTATCTCTAAAGAGCTAGCGCATGTTTAATGAGCACATGCCTTGTAAATCGTCCCCGTCCATAATTACACGAGAAATGCCATGGCAACTATTTGAATTCATTTAAACTATGTCATATGCTTGAATTTTTTATAACAATTTTCGTAATAACTGCTTCCAAACTTTTGAGAGATAGGACTAGTGTTAATTTCGAATGTTCCAATGCAATATGGAAATTTTATACTTAGATTGAGCAAACATTGGAAATATGTGAACAAATACTGCTACAGTCCAACCCGCTTAATTGCACATGTTTTGCAAGCCCCATGTACAACTTTTGTATGGAATTTTAACCGGATAATTGCATAAGCCGGTTAATTGCACATTTTCGGCTTGCCGGGTTGCTGCGCAATTAAGGCCTAGCTGCTGCTGCTCACTTGGCGTTTTCAGTTCAAAATCGGCTGCTAGCGCACTTTTTGAGCTCGCGCATGCGCACTGGTTTGTGCACGCCTGTGAACTGAGCTCACATATCCTTTGCAAAAGTTTCTTGGACATGCCAGATTCACAAACTCACTTTGAAGTATACAAAATGGCGGCTTTTGTTTTCGTATACTATTGACGTCCGATGCAGACTACAGATGCATCTGGAAGGAAATTTCTTGCAGAATTTCGTAGAGCCATTAATATCATACACTGTGTATACAGTTAGTAGGATATTGTATATGACAACGTATATCTTAAAGGGCATGTTGCCGTGCTTAAACTAGTTTGTTTTTTTTTAAATGGAGGAGAAAATTATTTTTTTCTCGTTTTTGTTTAATCTCGCCTTAAAACGTCCAAAGTTGGGCCGATCGATGAATTCTGGATTAATATAGGACAAAAAAGTCAAGTTTGTGCTAAAAAGTGGAACTTCCATGTTGCTCTCTTGCGCGATGATTAGTGGGTCTCTTCAGCAATGTTTCACCGCCATGTGCCTTTCTTCAATAATGCATTACCCCTCTTAGAGCATCTGCATGTGAGGCCATCCACCTGTTTGCACGTAAATTTGAACGCAACGAACACATTTATAGCACATATGCTGTTTGCCAAATGAATTATGCCCAAAATGGCTGCTACATTTTTCCGAGCCTCTTCGCAGAGGTGAAATAGAGCAGGATTTGACTCGGCCTTGCTTCTCTTCTGGCTGCCAACTTATTTGATTTACTCGTTAATTTAGATAGATTGAAAGTGCTGACTCGGACATCTGCCGCGGATTACTTAGCGGCCACTGGTCAGTGGTCAGCCATCCAATGGCCAATATGCCATAGACCACTACTGAAGCAGTGGGATCATGCATGGGAAAAAATACAGTAAATCAATCAAGTTGCTACTAGCTGACTGGCAAGTTCTTGCCGGTACACTGATGGAATTATAGGAAAAGAGTAAAGTTAAATCTACCAATAGAGATTAGAAAAGCCAGCAGACATCTAATGACATTTGCTTTGATTTACCATTTTGCTAACTTGGCTGCCATCAGCGAAGATTTAGTTGCTACCTTTTTGGTCTAGCATCGGCTTTTTCCCTCCCACGTTTTTCATGATATTTTATTTAACCTTTTTTGCTAAAGTCAATTGGTCTGTCAAATTGAAATTAATACTGAATTGATAAAAAGTGCTTTTAGTTAATTTGATCGAAGTGCGCGGGTGGGGGTGCTTTTTTAATTCGAGGAAAGCAAGACATGTGCAGATATGGATAGCACCATAAGATAATGCATGCAAGCGAGGATCAGATTTCGACTTGTTTGCTTTTAAGCATTTGCGACATTGACGAGGTAATGTTTAATGTATTTGAACTATTTTTGATTAATTTGATCTATTTTTGCCTCTAGCCTTTGTGGAAAATTACACAGGTTAATATTTGAATAAGCAGGATATGTAGTAATTAATGATTTGGAAGACGTTATTCATTAATAAAATAAAAATACAACTGGGGATTGGTTACATTTACCAGGTTACATTTACATATACGATTAATTAACGACACCTGAGGCAATCTAGGACAAAGTATACTTGCATAATAACCAGGTCGTTTTTCTGTTAATCCAAGAGATTACTGAGAATTTTGGATAACAACAAGAAAAATAGAGGTTTTTTTTCATTTTTTTGTGGTATTTCAAAACTACGAGGGCTGTTCAATAACTAAGGTAACAACACCACTAAGGTGGGTAATGTACCTTGTGGCGTTCAAATTTCCATACAAATCCATACAAAGCAGATAGATCACTACTGCCTCTCACGAACACTAGATCGTGCATTGTGTCAGGCACACTGTCTTCACATAAGGTGAAGATTGCTGGACTGGTGGAAACATGGTTAAACATTAAACTGCGAAGTGTGATCAAGTTTCTAGGACTGAAAGGCACATCTCAGGCTAAAATTCTTGTCAAATTGCTGAGATGTATGGTGCCAATGTCATGACTGGGGAAACGGGTCTGGGTTTAGTGCACTGTCTTTGATAATGACAGGACAGACTTTCAGGATGAGCAACGACCTGCCCGGTCGAGACCATCCACCACAGTTGTCAATGTGTGCTGCATTGACAGTGTGATTCAGGAGAACAAACGCATTCCTGTTCATAATATTGTGGATGAACTTTGCAGTGCACAGTGCAAAACATCATTCATTATCAATTGGGATACAGGAAAATGTTTGCACGCTTGGCTTTATACACTTGACAACGATTTCTTCTATGCTAGGATTCAATTCAATTTAATACCCTACAATCATTACATACTGTACGTGTCATATGGTGGGGAGAGGAAGTAAAAGATGCCCAGGTTACAATGGTGGGCTAATCTTCAATCGGTAAGTCACTGCCAAACTGAAATTGCTTCAGCTTGGGATTGTCCTTGATGGAGTCCATCGGCGAATGGCATTCAGAAAAAAGACCAATAATATGGATCCCATTCAGCTCTAAAATTCAATCAGGGGGTTTAGAATGATACGTTCGACCACCTCCACCAACTTTTAATTGCACGGCAAGTTAAACCTGTTGAACAGTCCAACATCTCGCCCTATTCTACAGTGAATGAAGCATCTGAGTAAAGCTCACTTCAAGTTGATATTG
>JAUJYV010002052.1:0-14082 GCA_033995625.1 Ophyiulus pilosus
CGCTTAACGAGTGTTTCGCATAACGAGCAAGACTCCGGAACCAATTATGCTCGTTATGCGAGGTTCCACTGTAGATTGTTGTAGAAACCGCTGTTATAAATAATAAGTTTTCACCCTGTATAATTCAATTTAATTCAACTCATTACGTGCCATACAGTGAGAAAATAAATTCCATATTGTAGGAGGGGAGGGGAAAGGGGGTCGTACCCAATTTCGGGAGAATGGTCTTACGTCAGTAGCGACTTAGACATTGTTAGATGGAATTTTTACTAAATCAGGAGAATCGCCAGGTAGGCTATTATCATCTAATCTCGTGCAAAAAAGTCCAAATCAGTCTTGGCACGAAGCTCGGTCAAAGGATTTGAGTGATTATGTCTACTCCTAGAGTGGTCATTAGGCGTTAATATATATGGGCAACAAGATGTGAATTAGGAGAATGATTAAAACGTTTGAATAACCCCATAGATAACGTTTCGCGTCTGGACCTCAACGTGTCTCAATTTAGAGAGTGGAGAATTTTTGTCACACTTGCAGAAATGTTGATAACTGCCCTTAACAATCTGACTGCCAGGGAGGGTTCAAAATAGGAGCGCAATATTCCAACATTGGGCGAATTAGGGTTGCACAGCCATGCAGTTTCCTTTATATTTTTCGCACATTCTCGAAATATGCATTGAATAAAGTTTTTGCATCGATGTTTTTAGGTACCCCAAATATGAGTTAATATTAACTTTTCCTGGTTATACATTTTCTCGCGTAAGACGTTTTCCCGTATAACATGTCCAATCTCACGATCCCAAGAGTAGGCAATCCACGTATCGACTTATACCGATATGGCGATAAATGACATAAAAAAGTTTAGAATTTACCAAAAACCATGCTTAATAAAAGGAACGAATTTAAGTTTTATCACTGCAAGAAGTTAACTGATTTTGAAAATGAAAACTAATCTCACCATTGACCAAGTAACACAAGTCAAACGACTAATAACGAAAAAAACGTAGTTAACAGGATAAAAAAATGCAAATATATAACTTACCAATTATTAAATGTTAATTTAAGTTAGATTTGATTGTACGAATAATTTCTCAAATAAGAAATACTTCATGCGAATTTAAAAGTAAAGGTTAATAATATCGTAAAATGTGGATACTTTGGGCCAGTCATCGTTTTCAATGGGGCTTTTACAGCCAGTTGGAGAGAAACACCTGTTTTGTGTGCCTTTCATTCAGGAGACCTAGGTTCAATCCCCAAGTTGCCTACCATAACTGGGGTTTTCGAGGTTTTCCACAGTTGTTTCCAGGCAAATGCCGTGATAAGTCTTCTAAAAATCGGCCACGATCGTGCCTCTTCTTCTCTTCACATCTATTATAAAGTACCAAAACAACAAATCCAAAATAGCAATTCCAATTGCCAGATGGACTTTCCACAATGCATTTATGTGCTTAGTGATTTGCTTGTATTTGTTTGATTAGCATTAAACCGTTATTGGCATATTTTTACAAATTAAACGACAAATTATGGATTGTTGTTTTTCTGCTTACAAGTTTTTAAAAACAAACCAATTGCAAGATTTCCCAAATTTCATAGAAGTGAAAATTTCTGACTTTGAAGTTTTAACAACAAATTGGTTTTAATCATCTCGTTATGCAAGTTAAAATACACAAATCACTAATTAAATAAAACTATATTTTCAATAATTTACTTGTATTCTTTCAGTTTGGTATGAATGAACGTTCACTTGGACAGGTTTTGCAGTATTTGCAGAAGGTATTGCCGGACATTGCATTCGATATAGGTACAAAATACTGTTCATTTTATGGAACACAATATACTGTAATCCGATAAAATCAATCAGGTATGTTAGTTTTCAACAGATATGTAATATTATTTGTAACTAAATAACAACAAATAACTGTCATGACTGACGTTTTGTAACTGTACCTAAAATTTAAAAATGGATAAATGTAGATTTCTTATTTTCAACAGGTGCCATAGTCAGTTCGCAATGACTTTGCAGACCAAATATATGCATAACCAAATATAAACATTAAATAAGTTTTCTTCATTCTTCCGTTTCCCATAAAGGTACAGATTGGTCATTTTCGATTTGACATCCAGCATTTTCTTCATCACTTAAGTTACCTTCATGCTCATCAACAATCGCTTCAGTAGTCATGCTACCAATGCAGGGAACCACATGGAAATCACCATCTTGTTTGACATTTTCATCAGACAAAGGGCATTTTGTTTCTTCATCATACAAATTCTTCTCCAATGGAAAACTTTGTTTAATTTCAAGCTGTAATAACCGAATCAGAATGTTTGTGTAAACTTGTGCTGCTGCTGCTATAACTTTCCCTATTTTATACAGTAATTTAGGAACGAGTTTGGCCTACAAATTGAAATATAAATCTTGGAGTGATGCTTGTTAAACTGGGAAACAATGAGACTGGGAAGGTGGATAGTGATTGGTAGAGGCAAAAACTCGATTTAGTAAAATTCAAAATGAACCTCAAGTATTTGGTGGTTTACAACCAGGATACATGATTGCATTCAAAAAACATTTTTTGAATCAATTTAACATAATTTTTTTTTATAAGATTAATATAAACTAGAACGTTTTTCAAGTGCACGTGTCAGCATTTCAGAATCTCCAGTAGTTTTCTTGGTTTTCAAAGCTCTTTAGTTGGAAAAAAACAGAAAATGTTATATGGCCTTCGACTTTTTTGGCTTTTTCTCTTAGTGATGTATCTGAGTAAAAGCTAGCATATCAAAATTAACAGCAAGGCCTCATCTTTTGGAAACTGAAAGAAAATCTTGCCCATCTCTGCCGTTTTTAAAAAATGTTTGACATTAAATTGCAAGGGCCACCTGAAATAATTTTATGAGAAAAGCATATTGTAGATTTTTCTTGCATGTAAAGAAGCAATCTTTCTTAGAAAAATAAGACTAGAGTAGTCCAACACCAAATTTTGGACCACTTCAAACAAATGGACTGCACCTTTCTTAAAAATAAGTTACTCTTCTTAATATCATGAAAAAATGTTGTTCCACGTGTGTTTATTTTTTATGCAATGCTTAAAATACAAGTAAAACTTGTAAAACTGTTTGCAGCTGATGACTTTTCTTCAAATTTTGTTTGCATATAAAAAGCGAACTTAAGAACTGCATAATAATTTTCTTTCGAATGGGTGATAGGAGAATTGGGCTTCAAATATGCACAGTGGAAATCTGAAGATGTTTACGATTATGTTTTATTAGATAATAATTATTAAAACCCCAAACAATTTTTTGTTACCATTATATGAGGTATTTTGATCCCTATGCAACGAGGGGAACTGTATTTGGGTTCATCAGTAAATATGATTCATACAATGTACATTAAATACCAACATTTTCTATCGGCAGTTTTTGACCCATGCCACTCTTTGCAAATTTTATTTCTTGTTTAATCTAGGCTTTGTTTTGTTATACATGGGCAATGCCTAGCTTATCATATTCAATGATTCACAGCATCCTTACTGGAGTGATTTCTGTGATGCTCCCATAAACTTTGATAGCCACGGATTGTATTGAACCTGTTAGTAGAATTTTCTTAATCTTTTGTCATTTCTGTTGCCAGTACATCTTCCAAAAATATTTTTGATATTTGCAAAAACAGAATCCAAGTTTTATCTTTCCACGAACAATCCTGTGTATCTAGTGGTGACCTTAAACTTACCATGATGTTCCGTAAGTTTGCTGGAAAACTACCATATAAGGATATTTCGACGCTTATCCTTTAACTTTTCAAGCACTCTCAGCGTGTCCATTAAATTTGTTGGAAAAAGTTATAACCAGGGATGGATTCCAAGGCTCAATTACTTCATTTTCAAGGACCTCTCGAGTAACAGAAATTTTCCAACGCAGCTTGGAAATACGAGCAGAAACATGTCTTTAACCCCGAATTTCACGTACAGCGATACCTCAGATCACAAATGTCCCTGTCTACGAACACCATTTGCGAACAAATTTTGCTTCGCTTGACGAACACGCACGAATGGAGCACAAATGGCTCGCGGCGCACAAAGCCCTGCGCACGTACAGCCACGTCCCCAACAGTAACCCAGCTCACGTGGGCGCAGTAGAGTCTGAACAACAAGTGTTTATGATTTCGATTTACATTAATTGCAATTGATTCGGATCACGAACTTTTCAGTTCACGAACAGGGTCAAGGAACGGATTAAGTTCCTGAACCGTGAATCTCTGTATAATTCCCAGACTATTTTGAGGTGATAAAATATGATACAATGACGTTACTCATGAGAAAATACCACAATATTTTTCCACATAGTCTGAACAATTTTCTAAAGTTTGAAAAATGGCACAGTTACACACTTTCCCAAGTGTTAATTTCCCAAGTAATTTCAAATAAGAAATTAATAACTTCAAAGGATTAATTCAGGAAAACTATTTCAAGTAGCTTAATTAGAAAATGAAGTCCAAGAGATGGTTAACCAGACAAAGTCCTGGACACAAGTGCATAAACCAATCGTCAACTATTGTGACGAATTTTATATAAATGGAATTTATATAAAAATTGTTGAACAACGATGTTCTAGTCAAAAATTTGTGACAGTTTAACTTCCTTGATGGATTTAGTTTATTAAATTCCATGTTAAAATCTTCGCAACTTCCTTTCTTTAGGTACTCATTCACAACCAAGTATTATTTTTCAATTAATTTTTTTCTCTGATTTATTTGTAAATTGAATGCAATTTTTCTCACTAGATAAATAGCGACAGAAAACAATGGGTGATATTAATAATTGCTGGAAGCAATGAAACAATTAATATAACTTATGCATTTTGCCAATGTTTTAGATATTTTACATTTTCAATGAATACAGAGTGACTTGAGTAATTATTGTTGCACACTAGTACTTCTCTTGTAGCTTTTTGCATGTCTAAGCGCATTTTTGTTGTCTTCAGTTATGGTGAGAAACAGAATATGCATGAGCATATTTATAATATTATAATATGTTGACGGATATTGTGATTCGCAGTTTATTTTACAGGAATGTTTCCATAATTTTGACAAATGTTAAACTGGGAATTTTCAAACTTTCAAGTGAGATCTAACACCTAGTCGAAAATTATCAATAGGTTAACAATGGGATGGCTTTTGTTTATTATCCTTGTTATACGAATTAGGAACAAACTGTAAATTTGAGTTTTCCAAACCAGTTTATAGTAAGTACATAAAATGACGTCCGTTAGTATATCTGAGGGTAATATGGTCGGACTTGTAAATTTTACGTATGTATACTTTCGAAATCTCGCAACAGAATGTCCCTGTTTTTCATGCCGTGCCCAATAAAAATTATTAACACACATAAAATGACTCATAGAAAACAGTACAAAAATGCGAAAGGCTGCACCATGTAATTTACATTCTCACCTGTTGCGAGCGTAACACATACTCATCCATATCGGTGAGGCTACCAGAACTCATTTCAAGGCAACACGCTTGAATTTCGTTCTGGCAGTTTGGCGACTCCCGGAATTCTTTTACGGTAAAAACATCTTCTTGACCTGCCGTCGCATTGATTTTTGGACACTCCAATTTAAGGAATAAAAACACGTTTTCGGACATGTTTCCTGCTGTTGTTATTTTCTACAATTGCAAATGAACGCGGACAAATTCTAAAATGTCAGCTTACTAAAGCGCTATTATACTGTAGGGGACAGTCCATAAATTACCGTCAATGCTATGGATGTTTCATTTGTGCAGATTAAAGCCGCGTCCAGACCTACCGATTATCGGCGCGAACATGGAGACAAGCGATGTTTCGTACGCCATTTTGTTTTAGTCGCCGGCAGCAAAACATCAAAGAAAGTCCGTGTCAGACAAAAGCAGAGACATGAACGAGTTAGCATGGCAAAGCATACGCCAATAATTACGAGCGCGAATTAAGCTTGTTAGTATAAAATTATTAGTGATGTTTGATTGAACGAGGAAACATTAAATTATCATATTTCAGGTAATTACACGATCATTTTATTTTATAATAGCAAATTTTTAATACATTAAAATAATTTATACAGATACATAGATACATTAATATTAATAAAAGAGAAAGTTAGGCCGGGTCCAGACCTACCGATTATCGGTGCGAACATGGAGACAAGTGATGTTTCGCCCGCCATTTTGAGATACATCCGCCATTTTGTTTTAGTCGCCGGCGGCAAAACATCATAGAAAGTCCGTGTCGCTAGGTTTTCCATTTCAAATGGAAAACATGGAGACAAAAGCAGAGACATGAACGAGTTAGCATGGCTAAGCATACGCCAATAATTACGAGCGCGAATTAAGCTTGTTTAATAGATTATAATAGCGTTTTGATGATTTATATAATTATTAATGATGTTTGATTGAATGAGGAAGGAAATAGATTATCATATTTCAGGTAATTACACAATCATTTTATTTTATGATAGCAAAGTTTTTAATACTTTAAAATAATATATACCAATACATATAGAATTAATACAGTGGTACCTCGAGATACCAGTGCCCTAACATACGAGATAATTCAGATACGAGCCGTTGAGCGAGCGAAGTTTTGCTTTGAAATACGAGCAACATTTGAGATACGAGGAACGGCCGGCTGCACACGACCCACTAGTTTACTGTGCGTCGTGTGTCTCGCATTATCCCACGCATCTCCCATTTAAGCAACTGCACTAATATTTTATTTCAACAGCCCAAAATCCTAAACAGTATACTACCTAGGAAAATAGGCCCTTTTCCCTGAACATTTTAAAATTATTTTAAAACTTTTTTTCGTTTGCTTGAGGCATTCTGGTAAGGTGTAATGTCACCACCCAATTCTATAATGAGAGAACTTTACACTTATTCAATAGTTTTAATTATCTGCATGTTGAATACTACTCTTTCAATGCCCAACATAAATACATTTTCTTAACAATAACAACTGGGGTGTACTTTGGGGGCTGGAACGGATTAATGGCATTTCAACTAATTTCAATGGGGAAAATTTCTTTGAGATACGAGCAAGGTTACGGAACGAATTAAACTCATATCTCGAGGTATCACTATATTAATAAAAGAGAAAGCTATAACATATAATAAAACTGACTGTGGGTGCTTTAATGTTGCATACAAGTGAATACCAAACGAAGGTGATCGTGTTTAGCAGACGAATCTTCAGCAAACTGAAGATTAGTTTAGCACGTGCGACAACGATGTTTACATGTTGGAAACATCGAGCGAAAATTATATTTTCAGTTGGCTGGATACTTATTTTCCGGTAATCGGCAGATCTGGACGGGGCTTAATTTTCGCTCGATGTTTGTCGCGCGTCCAAACCTAGTTTTCCGTTTTCTGAAGATCCGTCTGCTAAACATGACCACCTTCGTTTGGTATTCACTCGTATGCAACAATGTAACATCCACAGTCAGTTTTATTATATTTTATAACTTTCTCTTTTATTAATATTAATTTATCTGTGTATCTGTATATATTATTTTAAAGTATTAAAAATTTGCTATCATAAAATAAAATCAAAATGATTGTGCAATTACCTGAAATATGATAATTTAATCTTTCCTCGTTCAAGCAAACATAGTTAATAATTATGTAAAGCCCTAAAACACTATTATAATTCATTAAACAAGTGTCACCCACCGCCCGTCCGAATAACGACAGGTCCAGGTTAACACATCCAGAGAGGTTATGTTTAAATGCGTTGTCCTTCGAAAGTGTTTTGGGTCCCTGTGGTGAAATTACACAAACATGATTAAAGATTCATACAATTCTTTATTTTTCTATGCATAACCAATAATCATGATATAATTCATAAAAGAATCCCAATACTAATACAAAAGCAAGAAACATTCCAATAACATAAATTTAAAAGTAATGCCAAGTCCAAACTCGGAAGATTCTATGTCAAAAGTCAATTGGTGAAACTATTCTAAGTCCACAATCAGCTCAGCTAAAATATACGAAGTCCCACATCCAAAATAACAACATGAGAATGAATAGAAATCCTACCATTCTGACGATACGTCTGACATCAGGGATCTTCAGCGGTTGTCTGCCTAACTCCTCCCAAAAATCTACTCTATTTATACCTTTCAGCTTGTTTACCACTTATTTGGTGACTCATCGTGCTCATCGGCACCACTTTATCTAGGTCAAGAGAATAGAGCAAATAAATCACAACAATCTCATTGAAATGTTTGAGGTCTTAGTCCGTTAGGTCCTAAGAATGTTTATTTCAGGTTCTCTAGGTCCTGATCATTGTTTTGATGTCATTCCCATCTTCTGATGACGTCTGGATCAAGAGATATTTGAATTATTCGCTTTCCGCGCATTGCACTTTGTTGTCACTAGATGGCGTTACTTCCACGAGCATTTTATTTGAACAGTGTTTGTCATCAATGTGCAGCGGGTGACGTAACTCCAATCATTAACCCGCGCACAAGTGTTTTTGGGGAATTTCCGTTATTCACCCAAAAACCGGCGGCCATCTTGCCTGATGATTTTTGTTTTGCTTTTGTATCCGGTATAAAATGACACATCACTACGAAAAACTGTTGTGTGTCATTAGCAGCCATAACGACAATTGGTGTGTTTGCCAAAGTTTTTGGATATTTGTCGCTTCAGTCAGTTTGTGCGGTTCACGGTTTGGTTCTTCTGTTCTTCGTCTTGTGCGGTTCTCTTGCAGTATACTTTGTGCTTCCAATGTCTCCAGTAAACCTCTCTGAAATGGTCTTCCATTATGAGCAGACCGGAGATGCTGCTTTTGATGCCATCTTGGACTTGTTTGAACCCCATTACTTCGGGAATATAGAAATTATCTGCTTGGACACTGGAATAGTTAACCATTGCTAACTTTCCGGGGTCCTTGCTGACCCTCAACTTTATCGAGGCTCCACAACCGGCTTTTTGGCTAGGGCTTGGTCCTGTCTACCAGGTCTTCTTGGAGAGTTGGTAGCCACTGGTGCCGGAGGCGGTCGCCACCGTCCTGGCACACTACCTTGAAGTGCTATCAACCCATGGATACTTGGATCCGGCCAATCCAGGGGCTGTCATCGGGGTAGAGCCGTGGCTCTTGTGAAGTCTTGGTGTACTACTTCATTCCACCTGGAGCAACGTTTTTGCTTTGTTCTCTCGGATCTGGTATTTTCGCCATCTGTATTTGTATTTGCTTTTTTGTATCACCATGTATTATCTGTACATTATATAAAGGACTATACTTTAATACTCTCTTCTCTTAATCCTTTCTTTACGCAAATATAACCCGGGACATCACATAGCCCCCTCCTCAAATGTAAAGCATGGGCTGGACTATGCCCTGCTTTACTACAAGTTAATCCCTCTAAGTACTAACGCCTCCCTTGGATCTGTCACAGGGTGGGGTCCGAGTTTGAACTTAAACAAAACATTAACATTGATAAATAATATAGGAATAAAGAAACAATTGATAAAATTAAAGTCTTAAAAGAGTAAATGAATGTAGAGGTCAAGAACTACTGGATTATAACTACTAACGAACTTGGATATGAATAAAATGTTATCATACAATCAACTAACTACTGTGAGAAACTAACAAAATCTACGTCTAACATGCGATAACATAGGGTCTACAATATGGGTAACTGCAATGGTAAGTAAGATTAGACAATTGAATAAAAAACAAATAAAGGAATAAAAAAAACGTCATGTGGATTCTGTCATAATTAAAAAACGGTTTCTTGGTTACGGCGAGGTTTCACGTTCTTCGGTGTCATATATTCAGCATCGGTTTCCGGGATAGTTTCTAAAGGTGGTGGAACAGCTGGCTCAGGTACATCATATTGAACTGCTCCAGAAGCAATACGGGTTCTGGGTTTAGGCTCGGGTTTCAGATTCGGGCACTGAACTTATTTGACTTGTTCAACAACTTCAGCTTGGGCAACAGCATACTGTATGGCTCGTGATGGCAATGGCAAAATCTGCTGCATTTCCACATTGTTTGGGATAAACACAGTGTCACATTCAAAAGTTTCTTGTTTATCGCCAACTTCTTCTGTCTTTTCAGCTCGTCCTTTTGGCAGTCTTAGTGATTCGATTGGTCCTGGGCCTGCCAAATTTTTGCGTTTAGTCAACCATTGGTAGAATTTTGAATATCGAACCCAACAACATTTAAGGAAAATCCATGCTACTACTCCAACGGATACTCCGATACAATGGTTTTGAAAGTGTCTTGGTCTGGTAAATAAGATAATTCTTCCTCTTCTATTATTCGCTTAAAGTTTTAAACAGGTAAATGTTTAATCTCAGGGGACAAATGCAACGAGGTCAAAATATGTTTGTCTTCTTGGCCTCTTCATTAAGAGCAAGTATTATTTCGTCTATTTTTAAATTCATGGTCAAATTTAAAACGTCCAAAATAGCTAAACCCGGGGGTCTCACATGCACTGTTGTGATCTTCCCTTGAAAATGAGGGGGTAATTGAAAATGGTTGGCATAGCCGGTACAAGTGTCAGGTATCTTTATGATTCCCTGTCCTCGTAAATGGATTCGTTTGTCCAACGAACGCATTGAATACTTAATAGCCAAGGCTACTTGGTTCGGTACGCTGTATAGCCAACGACCAGGATGAAACCAACAAATGAAGGGTGAATTAACCTAAACTAGTCAATAAATAACAAAATTTTATTTTTTAAAAACTAGATTCCGGATGAATTAACCCTAAATAGTCAATAAATAATAAAATTTTATTTTGAAAAACAGGGTGAATTAACCTAAAATAGTCAACAAAAAAACAATTTTATTTTCAACAACAGGATAAAAGTAACAAAAATTAGAGGCGAATTAACCCCCCAACAAATAAAACTTTGAAAATAACTTTGAAAAACATCCTGCAAAATAGGTTGAATATTCATTGCTAAAACATTTTTGACAGGAATAATTTATTATTTTCTTAGTTAAATGATGGGTTTTGGGACTATATAAACTCCAACAATTTTTGGTAAAATCATTCAATATGCTTCAAATGGATCCAATTGGAGTTAAAAAGCAAACTGCAATGATTAGAAGCACTTGATTTTATTTTGCACATGTGCCTACTGTGCAATTGGTGGTTTTTGGGAAACATACTGCTGTTACCCACTTCCCCTTTTGATTTACTTAAAGGGGCACCTCCTTTAGAAGTGATACATGTAACATTAATTAAGGGATTTAGGGAATAATGTGGCAGCGTTGTTATAGGCCCTGCTTCCTCTCGGGAGCGCTAGGGGTCCTTTTAATTCCTTTTTGGAGGTGCAGAGAGGTGACAGAGTGAACAGGCTCACAGCAAATGCATTAACCAATCAATTTATTTTACTTGACATATTCCATGGTCTAAAAGTATTTTATAACACTTTCCACAATTCATTTAGCATTGATAGAGGAACTCTTTGCAGATGTCCTGTTTGCAATAACACACGTAGTGAACAAATGTTCACCGAGAACACTAACAATAAAAAAGAGGGCCTCACGTTCTTAATACTATAGGAGGGCAACTGTTCAATTCTATACATGAAAAAAAACTTTCCTAACTATTCTAAGGCCAATAAGAATTCATCTCACCAATGTATTTTTTCCAAAGTCCTCCAAAGTGATTGTCTTTTGATTTTTGCTCCTGGACTGTTCTCGGACAGCCTGTCTGTTGACTCCTGGCGGAGAGTTGCCTCCTGGCAGACTGACTTTTGCCTCCTGGCAGACTGCTTTTTCAGCTCAAAACCCTGGTCCTTTTATACCGTTTTGGTTGGGAGTAGAAAGTTATGATGCATGATGGGTAACTCTGGGCGGTAGAATTCTCATTATAAATTCCTGTATATTAATCAGTTTCACTGAAATTATAGTGGCCTGAGTCATCTGCTGGGTTTATGTTCGTAGAGGGAGTTACGTGATCCTTCATCTTTCTCTGGTAAGTGGGTCCTGGTCCGTTAGGTTCTTGTGAAGTCACCAGATGGTTCTAAAGATCAGGGGCTTTGTTTCGAAGTGTTTTTCGTATCCTGATGAATTTGGGTTCAGCCGGTATGACTGGTTTGCTTCTCATGTCCACTAGAGGCGCCACTGTTGCTGTTCTTCTGGGCTTCAGCCTTGGTGGTGACCCCCTGGATCCATCTTCATGGCTCCTTGGAATCAAACCAGGCCAATGCTTAAGTTATGTATGAACCAATGTTCGATTAGTCATGCACATTGTCTTTTTAGATATTTTAATGACGATTCGTAAGCAGACGTTAATTTAATCATCAGGTGGTTATTCGCATCTTTGAATCCATTGGTTCTTGATGACATCTTCCTTGATTCGTATTGGTACTTGATGACATCTTCCTTGATTCGTATTGGTACTTGATGACATTTTCCTTAATTCGTATTGGTACTTGATGACATATTCGTCTCGGTTGATTGGCCATGGTCAGCCAACCCACGAGGGGTTCATCACGTATATACTGCTGCTTGACTCGTTGTGGTTAATTTTTCTTGTGCACTTGGTTTATTGTGGTTCGGATTATACCATGCCTCTGGTGTTTTGTTGTCTGAGTCTATCTGAGGTGGGGAGCTATCAGGGCTTCTCATCTGAATGTAATTTTGTTTCATGTAAGTGCTCATCTCTTCTTTTGTTTACCTATGTTCATCAAGTTGGTAATTTCGGAGGATCACACTAATAATTAAAAATTTCTTTATTGAACATTATAAATAATGCAGTCCTATAACAGCCACTTGGGACATGGAGTTGTTCCTTCATTTATCAGCGATGGACATTGAAGAAAAGCTACAAATTAAATACTTCCCAAATGTGGACAAAAGGTAAGTTTTTTAGGTTTTTTTATTTTTATTATTAAGTTTTTTTTTAAATTTTTTTTACAATTTTTTCAGAAGAAGAAAATGAAAATGCAGAATTGAAATTGAACTCTTTTTTTGTGTTTTATTCTTGATATTCATAAAATGTATTGGTTTTTTTGTTAATGAAATTGAATAAATGTTTTTTGTGTGGCTTTTTTTGTATGTTATTTAATTGAGCCAGAAATGGCTTTTCTTATACTACTAGTGTCTGTGTATAACAGTTTTAGTTTCTTTCTATATTTCTTTTTCAACACATTGTAGTAAAAGCTCGTCATGATCAACTTTGATATATTAAGAATTGTGTTACCCACTCCCCCTTTATAGATATTATTTAAGGTACCTCCGTTAGGGTGGTATACGTAACATCATCTGTTTGGGACGTCAAGTTGGGAATAGACACTTGGTAGCAAAATTTTACCCTATTAATCCCGAAGGCGCTAGGGGTTGCTATTCCCGGTCAAGTAATGGAGGTATACGAAAGGGTGTAGACCTGGGGGTAAACTATCGTCTTTCTGACATTTGATAGAAACACAAACGAGTACAGAGGGGGCTATATTCCTCAGTTTATTTGATGCAGATCCATTAACTTAATACAACATGATATAAATTGCAAAGGGCCTAACTAACATAGTGGTCAGAAACTGGCGCATCACTATGTGGCTACACTAATCCTTAACTAACATAGTGGTCAGAAACTGGCGCATCACTATGTGACTACCCTAAACCTTAACTAACATAGTGGTCAGAAACTGGTGCATCACTATGTGTCTATGCTAAACCTTAACTATCAGACAGTTCATATTACCAGTGATCCTTGGATGGCTGTCAGGGAAACCGCACTTCCTTGGTCGATGTTGGTCTCTCTCCAGAGAGTTGTCTCCCTTGACTCTGAATTTTGAAGTGAATGGTGGCTCCTTAGGGTGTTCCGGTAAAGCATTGACAAATTCATAGGGTAGGTAGCTGGTGATATGAGAAGACAAAGACACAAAGAACATGGGGCCGCAAACGATTCCTTCACATAGAAAATTGCATATGAATGATGTTTTAGAGTAATTTTAGAGTTTTGAATTGGGAATCCCTAGCCAAGGTGAGTCTTGTGAGACCAACGATTGACCTATTTGGCCTATTGCCATACCCTTGAACTCGGGTAGTTCAATTAAAAATGAAAGTTCAGAATTAAAGAATTTCGCCCT
>JAUJYV010002053.1:0-14079 GCA_033995625.1 Ophyiulus pilosus
GCCGCTATGCATTCTGAGATACTATGTTCGAAGATTACACTAGTCGAAGATGTCCTGGTCGAAGCTGCCCGGTCACCGTTTTTTTGAACAACGATAGCATAAAGGGTTAAAATTTTTGAATTTGGCGCCGTGTTCAATAATTTCAACGAGTTGCTACGACGCTGTCGATAAAAGCCTTCCGCTGTGTAGAAGAATTTGCAGTGCGACAAGATTTATTTTTAGTTTGCTGAGGTGTGCACGTTGTGCTCTATTATTTTTAATTTTTGTATGATATGCGAATTTATGAAAGCACAAGCTTGTTTAATTGATTAACGCTGTCGATCTGTACGTGTTGTTTATCCGGTTAAGTTCAAACCGATCTTTTAGTTTCAATTTGTCTCGAGCGATTCGGGGGTTGTCAACATCAAAATGGCGGTTTACGAAGAATTAAAAAGGCTTGGATGGTAAGTTAGTCTCTTTGTATTTGTGCTGACGATTGTATATATCAACTTCAAATACGATATTCTACGGTGTTGTTTGTGCAACCGTTATCAACCCGACTGTCTTAGAATGTCTATTCGCCTTGCACACTGTGAAATCTTGACCTTGACGTGTATGCATGCTGGAGATTGACCACTATCGACTACTGAACTTCAAAGTATATATGCTCTCGAGGAGAAATCCATTAATGAAAATCAGTTAATTTAGGATAACAGACTGTTTTAGAGCCTGGGATGTATATTTATTCAATTGTGTCCACCGCTCGAGCACACACACGAATTAATTGTCCTTCTTGGTTCTGGTTTCTGTAATCGATTGAAACGTGTTCTGCCAATATTTACATGGAGCAGTTGTTAAAATATATTCCTCGTTTATAAAATATCATGTCTGTTATTAATTGGTACGTTTTATTTTTCAGGCATTTGTCTTCTGAAGGAATCGAAACGTGTCTGGAAAATGTTGACAGGAAAAATGATGTTAAGGCCATTATCAAAAAAGCTCTAGATGTACGTATTTTTATGCTTTTTTTAAATCCACATCCATTAAGTGATTAGTTGAGTGAGGCTTAATGTTCAGTTTAGTTCTTATAAATAAGATGGTATGTTAAAGATTGTTACGTTACGACCTTCTAACCGATATAGACAAGTTTTCCGTAAGATTTACTCGCAGTTCTACTTAATTTTGATTTAAAACTCTCCCGAATTAAATTATAAGCTGTAGCTGTTACGAATTTCAGTAACTATTCACTTAACGACTCTCCGTTTAAATCATTTCAGATCGATTTGAAATCTATTGGGAGCCAAATCCTCCCAGATGATATCAATAAAGGAAAACGTGATTTGGTAAGTAAAAACAAGTTTTGGGTTTTGTATCGCTCTGCGTTCGGTGTGCGATAAATTCCTGTTTTGCTCATTTTAGATAGAGGGAGATATCGTGCTTCAAGTTGTAAAAATAACTAACGTGTCAGCGCCGAAAATTAACGAGGAATCGAACGCTGCGCCACGTATGCTCAAAATTCAGTTGACTGACGGACACGTATATTGCTCCGCTTTAGATATCGGGCATCTAAAAAATATAGAGTAAGAATTATATTTTTTAAACACGTTAACATTATTAAATGCTCCTTCTTCTAAGTGTCGTTTTCTTACTGCTTAGCATACACATTCCCCCCGGGACGAAAGTATGCCTTAAAGGGAACAAAATCCCGTGCCAAAGTGGATTTATTATGTTAAGTAATTCAAATATTGAAGTTCTCGGAGGACAAGTCGAAGCTTTAGTAGAAAAATGGAAATTAAATCAAGTACGCAAACGTTTGTATGCACATTATTAATTTTGCTAAGCCTTTGCTCCGTGTTATAAATGTGAAATTTGATTTCAGACGCTCGCAAATCACAATCGAAGGAAAGCCAGCCAAGATGGCGGGGCTCCGCCGTGGGTGCCGTTTGGGCAGAAAATAGTCACTGGGGGAATTTCCGATGTCACAGGCATGTTAAACATTTCTTACTGAAGTTACAAGTGGACAAATTTGAAAGCTTTCGCCGTTTTAGTTAACTAACATTCGCGACACGTTCGGTTTTCAGGAAAATTTAAATCCTTAGATGCTTCCGGAAGCAAAGAGAGCAAGGACAACGAGGCTTTCGAACAGCTACGCAAGGCTACAATCGACGAAGCCAACAAAGCAAAGATAGGAGCTCGTAAAATGTTCGGCGGAGGAAAGCAGGTAAGAATGTTCGGACACTTCATTTTAAAAAAAAAACTTTATGCTTATTTCTGTAATGAATTTATTTCAATCAAGGTACTCGAGAAAGAGGTCAACAGTTATGTAAGGGACGATAGAAAAATCGACTCTGCGCACTCAGGAAACGTACTCAACGAAGGCAGATCCGATCGCAATTTTACAAAAAGCGTCGGATTATCCGAAGACAGAGAAGATGGCAATCCGCGTAATCGAGGGGATCGCGGAGATCGAGGAGATAGAGGCGATAGAGGGGAAAGACAGGGTAACGTATGATTGTCAAATTTAATTTTGAACAACGTGTGCCTATTTTGAAGTTCCTCGTATTCATTCCGTTGGATTACAGGCCGCGGACGAAATAACAGGAAAGACGAGAGTAGCGGCGATGGCTCGATCTGCGCACCTTCGAAACCTTCCACGTTATTTGATTTTCTGGAATCGAAAATGCCCAAAATAGGTGCGTGATTTATATTTTTTATGAATTAGCTTAACGGAAATAACGATACGAGTAATTTGGGAGGAATCGTTTTACGTGAAACGTCTTCGAACGCACGTCGGGTTTTGAGACCGTAACTGCAGATTAGCGATAGCAAAATCTACGAGTAGATCCATTCGAGACACCGACTTGAAAAATTTGAACTTTCTGGTTAATTCGTTTACTGATTGCAGGTACAAAAACGAATTCGGATTGGTCGTCGGATAAACCGAGTATGGACAACAGCAATTACAACAGCTATAACAATCACACGGGAAATTCTACACCCGTCGAAAAAAGCCACTACAGAGATTCCCGTCAGCCGTTCACGAGAAACCCGCAAACACCACGTTCCGCGAACAACGGACCTGCGCCCGGAGATTATTCTTACGGCAATAGAAACAACTATCAACCCTCTGCCTCGCATTACGCTCGAGGGGCCAATCAACACGGTGCCGGCTCCTTCGACTCGAAGTCTAATTCGAGTGCTTTTAAATCGGACAAAAATTTCCCCTCGTTGCAAGACAGTGCCGGAAATCTGAGCAACGGCCAGCTGAGCGAAAGATTTAGACCGTTTTCCGAACCCGCGAGGCCGCAGACGGACTTTCACGCGCAGCAGCAGCAGCAGCAAGCCAACCAACTCAAACAAGCAGCGGGCGGAAAGTTCGCGGGTCACGCCGACAACCGGAATACTCAATCTTCGGGTCACAACGATTACGGCTCTCAAGGCAGCCGGGGAAATCAGGGCTCGTTTTCCAAAGGAAGGAGGACGAATAATCCGCCGGATTTTAAAACCCAAACTAGAAATCCCATTATGCAACAAACCAATCAAACTGCCAATCAACCGGTCAACCAGTTTCCCGCTCCCGCTTTGAGCTCGTGGAAACCGGGAGATCATTGCATCGCCAAATACTGGGAGGATCTTAAGGTAAGTCATCACTGCTCGGGTTTTTTGTCTAAATGCGGCGGAACCTCGATTATCAGAGTTGGGCATCGTTCACCCGAGGCCGAATCGGGCCGTTTTGCCGCACGAGCTTTTCTTCGGCGTCGCACGCTTTTCAACCTGTGCGTTCGCACGATACGTCTCATTCCCGTTGACGCGTCGTGTGAACGTACAGATAGTAAATCGTGTTGTTGTTGTTGTTGTTGTTGTTGTTGTTGAGCGAGGTTTAGAGGCCCAAGGACATCTAAGGTCGTAAAGGGCCTCAACAATGTCGGGGAAATATCCCGACTAAGGAAAGCAGAAGAAGAGGAAGGAGCACGGTTGCGGCCGATTTTATTTTTTTTGAGGAAGTACCCCGGCATTTGCCTAGAAACAACCGTGGAAAACCGCGAAAACCACAGTCAAGAGTAGCCGTCCCGGTCAGGATTTGAACCTGGGTCTCCCGATTACCAGGCGGACAGCGTTACCACTAAGCCACCCAGCTCGTGTGTGCCGCCGAAGAAGACGGTAAAAAAACTCGCTGGGCAAATCGGCTGATACGGCCTCGCGCGAACGACCTCTTAACGTGGACCGGACCTGCCTCGGACAAACGAAATCGTCGCCGAGCTGGGCGGAGACCCGGGTCGGCTACTCTGACCGAGGTTTTCGCGGTTTTCACCCGATCCCGCAGACGTATCGTGAGAACGCACGGATAAAAAAGCGCGCGGCAAATCGGCTGATACGGCCTCGCGCTAACGACCTCTTAACGTGGACCGGACCTGCCTCGGACAAACGAAATCGTCACCGAGCTGGGCGGAGACCCGGGTCGGCTACTCTGACCGAGGTTTTCGCGGTTTTCCCACGATCCCGCAGACGTATCGTGAGAACGCACGGATAAAAAAGCACGCGGCAAATCGGCTGATGCGGCCTCGTGCGAACGGGGCGCCCAATATAGTTACTCGTAATTAATACCATCATCGTGTTTATTGTTCGATAGTTTTATCCGGCCGTCGTCCATGCAGTAGCCCCTTCCGGCGTCACCTGCGTGGTCCTTTTTTCCAAGTACGGCAACTACGAAGAGGTGCTCGTCGGCGACATGAAGCCGTTCGACCACCAGAACAAGGTATGGTTATCGCTGAAATGGTAGGGCTCGCCGCGCGGACGCTTTTGGGCGCGAGTTAAGCGTGCCCTCTTTTATTTAGCAGACCAACGACGCTCAGGGTGTCTACCAGAGTCCGCCCGGGACGGTGGAGTTCCGCAGGGGCGGCACTCGGCCTTACGTCGTCCGCAATAATCCTCCCCGCTCGCCCATGGACTACAACCGAGCGTCGATGGCGACGGGCGGAAGGCCGGCTCAGCAAGTTTACGTGCCTCCAGCTCAACGACAACCGTAACGTTAGTAGCGCGCTAGTAATGCATTGTTAAGCTTAGCGGTTATATACGACTAAAGTACCGACGGTTCGAAGGATTGTTCTTTTTATCATGAAAAACTGTCGTTTGCAATAATAGCGGTCTGTGAGATACATTTAATGCCTCGAATCGAAGGAGCATTCGACGCTGTCGAGCACTTATTTTGTATCCTCAGTGACATAACTTATTAAATTTCTTATTCGCCAGGAAACGTAGTTTTTCAATGTTTTTGTGCGTTTATCGGGTTTGTGCAATTAAGCGGTTTGTGCAATTATCCGGTCACAGTTCCACGTAAAAGTTACGCGTGGGGCTTGTTGCGAAATATGTGCATTTAAGCGGTTTGTGCAATTATCCGGTCACAGTTCCGCACAAAAGTTGCGCGTGGGGCTTGTTGCAAAATATGTGCATTTATCAGGTTTGTGCAATTAAGCGGTTTATGCCATTATCCGGTCACAGTTCCACGCAAAAGTTGCTCGTGGGGCTTGTTGCGAAATATGTGCAATTAAGCGGTTTATGCAATTATCCGGTCACTATTCCGCACAAAAGTTGCACGTGGAGCTTTTTGCGAAATATGTGCATTTATCGGGTTTGTGCAATTTAGCGGTTTATGCAATTATCCGGTCACTATTCCGCACAAAAGTTGCGCGTGGGGCTTGTTGCGAAATATGTGCATTTATCGGGTTTGTGCAATTTAGCGGTTTATGCAATTATCCGGTCACAGTTCAACGTAAAAGTTGGACGTGGGGCTTGTTGCAAAATACGTGCATTTATCGGGTTTGTGCAATTAAGCGGTTAAATATGCAATTATCCGTTAAGTATTCCACGTAAAAGTTGCACGTGGGGCTTGTTGCGAAATATGTGCATTTATCAGGTTTGTGCAATTAAGCGGATAATGCAATTATCCGGTCACAATTACGCACAAAAGTTGCACGTGGGGCTTTTTGCGAAATATGTGCATTTATCGGGTTTGTGCAATTTAGCGGTTTATGCAATTATCCGGTCACAGTTCAACGTAAAAGTTGGACGTGGGGCTTGTTGCAAAATACGTGCATTTATCGGGTTTGTGCAATTAAGCGGTTAAATATGCAATTATCCGTTAAGTATTCCACGTAAAAGTTGCACGTGGGGCTTGTTGCGAAATATGTGCATTTATCAGGTTTGTGCAATTAAGCGGATAATGCAATTATCCGGTCACTATTCCGCACAAAAGTTGCGCGTGGAGCTTTTTGCGAAATATGTGCATTTATCAGGTTTGTGCATTTAAGCGGTTTATGCAATTATCCGGACACAGTTCCACGTAAAAGTTGCACGTGGGGCTTGTTGCGAAATATGTGCATTTATCGGGTTTGTGCAATTAAGGGGTTTATGCAATTATCCGGACACAGTTCCACGTAAAAGTTGCACTAGAGCTTGTTTCAAAATATGTGCAGTTAGGCGGGTCATGCCGTCATCATGTCAATGGTAGTTGATTGGTTAATCCTAGAGCCCGCCCATCAAAAGGCGTGAAAGTATTTTTTTTGTATTCGAAATTTTTGAAAGAGGCACGTGGTCTCGCGCGATGACGTAGAAATTCAAAGCAGCCAATCGCGTCTCGGCGTTGGTTTTAGTCCTCACGGGTTCGCCATTTTTGAAATTTCTCACGAGTCGATTCAACATTCTTTTGCCGTTGTTTTCCTGTTTTCTCTTCGTCCTTTCGTCAAAATTGTGCGCTTCGATCGAGGAAAACCACGAGCGGAAAGCTCAACTACAGTCGACACCGAGTTCGAAAGAAGACATGCAGAATAAAGGTAATAACGCCTGCTTTTATTTTTAACAATAATAACCTTTACTACGGAACGAAACGTTGTGTACATTTCGAAGGGGACCATTTCAAAAACCACAAAAATGTAGTCACTGTTTAGTGGTTTTGATTAATAGCTGCGACCTTAACTTTACATATTTAAAAAAAGTTCCTTGTTCAGTAGCTAGATGAACGTCTTGCTTCCTGGTAATGCAAATGCCACAGTCTGCACGTAATCTATAAGTACACTGCATGATCCTATATGTTACAGTCGAACCCGTGTAATTGCACAGACCGGATAATTTCACATATTCACCACGCCCTGAACTTTTGCCCTATGTTTTGTACATGATGCGAACCCGGATAAATGCACATATTTTACAAGCCCCACGTGCAACGTTTGTATGGAATTGTGACCGGATAATTGCATAAAGCGGTTAAATGCACCTTTTCGGCTTTGCCGGGTCGCTGTGCAATTAAGCGAGTTCGACTGTATTTTGAAATACAGGTATGGAAATATTGAAACCGCAGATCACAGGTGTATTTTTCTTATTGCGCTTACCATGAAGGAAATCAGATATAGTTACAGTGTAAAATAAAAATCTGTTGCGGTTTGTGGATCCCCTGAACTGTATATCCCAAGGTAAAATCCCAGTCTAAACCATTTCTGGTGTTTTATTATAGCGTCCCGTAACGAGTCGTTGGACAAGTGGCGCACCGAAAAAGGAAGGCCGCCGCGATCGGACAAACCGTGGATTCCGGTTGGAAAAACAAAAAACTGTTCCGCGAATTCTTCATTTGATGTGAAAAGCCACAGCAAAGTTGCGAAACCAAAGCTTCCCGAGGTGGAAAAGCCCATCCACACGAAGTAAGAATTATTCCTAGTACGCGTAATACGAACGTAGTTGAAAACGTACGTTGTATTCACGTAAAAAGATCACGGTTTTAACGATTGCTCTTTACAGCTTTTTGAAGAGAAGAAGCGGAATGTGCAAATGGTCTCATTTTGGTTATTCCGAGGATATCAAAAGGCGACGCGTAAGCTCTCTGCTGGACGGTTAGTACGCTTGTATTTGTAAATTGAAAACGGTCAATTACCGCCCGCATTCTAATACCAAATGGTCTTTTTCAGATAAGGAAAATGCTGACCAAAATCCTGCTTCTGTAGACGCGTCGGCCAAGAAGGAAGTCGTGCAGGTGAAGCCGTTAATCGAAACTCCGTCCGTAGCGGGTAAAACTGCTGCCGACAAAAATTTACTCATTCAAAAGACCAGAAGGTAAATATTTTCCCAGTTTTTTTTTTTGTCCTCGAGCGTGCTTCCTTCGTCGAGATTCTGATGCTACGATGCTGGCCGTTATCTTTAGAGATTTGTTATACGAATGGAGGAAAGCGAAACGACCCTCCAAAAATGCTTCAGCAGATTCAAACGGCAATATCCAGAGGTAAAACATCGTAATTGCGATATAGCGAAATTCGCTATCGAATATATAGTTTCTCCTTATAACATTTCTTTGCGTATATATTTCAGGAGGAAAACAATCTCTACAGCTTCGGCGAGGAGCCGAACGAGTCCAGAATCATCCCTTCGACGACAAACTATGATTATATCGAAAAAGCCAACGGACCGTGCTGCGCTTAATAATTTGCCCGAAAAAGAACCGACCGTATTAAAAAGGTCTCTGTTGATTCTTAAAAGAAGACAAACCATGGTCATTCAGAACAGACTTGCCGCAAATGTGCCGAAGGTAGGAGTGGCTGGTCCGTCCAAGTCCGTCCAGATCCCACGCTGCGTGTCCCAACCCGTCCTAAATCAGCAAAAAGCGAAGGAGTCTCACCTTCCCAAAACTGGCGCGACGAAGAAAGGGGAACCGAAAACCGCGGCTTCTGCCGGTGCTAACAGAACCAATAAAGCGAGAGCGTCGCTAGGCCCACCTCACCGCAAATCTGCGCGGGTAACACAGAGTGTCGCCGTTGTCCCTTCCACTTCCAGAGGCCTGACCGGTGCGGGCAAAGGTCCTGTGCAGAATGCAAGAAGTAGTCAAACTACACTCGGTCCGTCAGCGCTTCGATCGAAAACAGTCGCAAACGCTACGCTTCGGCCCAAGTCGTCGTCCAATAAGACCATCGCGCTTCGAGCTAAGCCGAGCGACGAGAATCAGCCTCGCGAGCCGCCAGTGGTTAAGAAGGCACCTCTTCCACCTAATGCCGCGGCGGCATTAAAAAATGTAAATTTACCGAAGTCGAAAGCTTTGATTAAGAAAAACGCTGGACCTCCTCGGGCAGCTGCGAAGACGCTTTCAAGGAGTCACCCAAAACCAACGTTAAAATCCAACTCGAAGGTTAGCGATCCCGTTATTAAGCTATCGTTCTTGGAATTCGAAAGGATGATGAATGAAATTTCATTTTGTGTAGTACTTTGGTCTGAAATTTCATTTTGTGCGCTTACGGTAGAACCCTCGAACATCAAATTTGTGCCGTCCTGAAATAAACCCCCGAAGGATCGATGTTTTAACTTTTCCCCCACTTAATACATTTTACCGTATAAGAAGTCTGGTCTCGTTTGAAAAGTGGAAGCTAATCCCACCTTTCGACCAGAGTGGAAGTTGCGAAACAATTGCACGTGCCCTTAGCTATTCGGTCAAAGGACTAAGACGTACTGACGGGGTTCTACCGTATTTATAGTTGTCTTAACCACTGCCGGCACAAATGTTATCGCTCGACTGCTGAGTAACCGCTGACGAAACAAGCGTAGGTAAATGACAATTTTTTTGTTTCTTTAGGCCGACGTAAAAATGCCCGATGCCAGACGGCCTCAGTTTTGTTTGCCTCTCGACCGCGCGGATAACTGCGATCGAGGGAATCCGAAAACTGAGATGAAATCTAACTTAGGTGAGTGTCGAACACGCCGAACGAAATGTTACCCTCGGTCGTAAGCGGTACCGAGTCGCGTTGATTCGAAATGTGTGTAATTTAAAAATCTAACGTGCGCATATTTTCAATCCCCCCACCCACGTTTTTCAGGAATCTTGAAGCCCGCCACGATGGCGTCGTCAAATCGAAAGAGTGTCGCTTTCGAGATTCCGGTACACGATGGCAGTGTTTCCAAAAGCCCTTCTCTGAGGTAAGTTCGGGACGTTTTTAGTCGGGGCAACGGGACGCCGTCGGTAAACTTTAACCCATCCGTTTACACGCAGAAGAAGATTGTCATCGTGGCTCGAGTCGCAGGGTCGCACGCCCGCGAAATTCCGTCACCTGCATTGCTTCGGCGTGGAACTGTCCGAAATGAAGAGAGCGCGATCCCGATCCCTCGGAGCAACTTCGAGGCCGTCTTCTCGCGAAACGCCGACGCGTAGCGCTCGGCCGGAAAATTGTAACACGTGGCTCGCGGGCCGAACTCCGCTACGTGCGATAAATAACGGAGCCGCACCTTTGGATTCCATGGTAATTGCTAACGCTAGTTTCAGCGTGTTGCGCACCTCGCTTAAAATTCGTCAAGCTGCATTTTGGGAACCGAGCACGACAAAATTTCGATCCGCGGCGCTTACTTATCGGAACCTCGTTTCGTTTTCCCGTCTAGCGGCAGCTCGATTCCTCCCTCCCGAACTTGCGAGAGGAGAGTTCTGCAGCCGGAACCGAGATCGCGACGCGGGATTTCGAGGAAGCCCTCTCGAACCTGAGCACACTCCTGGATGACTCGTACTCGCTTCAGGAGGCCACCGAGTGGCTGGACGCCATGTTCGAGAAAACTCAAGACGTCTGCCGGATAGCGGCCTATTGGGAATGCAGAGCGAAGATCTCGGAGCTCGGCTGTGATTCTGCCGAAGCGTTGGCTCTGCTGGCGCGGGGAGTCGACTGCAACGCGCAGGTGAGTGGTGTTTACGGCGTTTTTAACTTTAGCGAAACTCTCCCTGGGTTCGGAGCGGTACTTTACGTGGACGCGCTTGTTTGGATGCGGTGAAAACGTAAAGGAAACTGGACTTGCGCTCCTCCCTACCGTGTCATTTATTCGCTGACCGTAGGACACTTGAGTTGAATTTACGATGCCGGTTTTGTAGCCCGTGGATAAACTTCTCAACATGCGAGCGAGACTGTCCGAGACGACCGGGACGGAAGCTTTCGCGACGCCTAGACAACGGAGGCGAACCGATCGGGCCATGGACGCCGAAAACGTGTTTTCGTCGACGCTGATCAAGTACGCCGTCAAGAATCAAACTCCCGTCGTCAACAAGTGAGTTTTTTTAAAAAGCTTTTCGTTTTAAAATTTGCGGGGGTTTTCGGTTTTGGCGGGCGGCGCGTTGAAAGTCGGACGCGGCGTCTTTGCGCGCAAAACTCCTCCCCGGACATTATGCTCGCGCGTTTCGCACGCGTCAGACTTTTTTTTTCTTCTCGAATCTGAAGCGATCTTTGTTTTGTCCTGGTTTCAGATTGTGGCCAAATTTGAGGGGGGAACCTTCGGAGCCGCTAGTTACTGTCACCCCAGTGAGGCGAACGCACCGCCGCTCGTCCGCGGCCTTCGCGCCGACTTCCACCTCGAAGCCCTCCGCGATGCAGTGTGTCACCTCGCTGGACGACATTCCCGAGGAGCTGAAATGCAGGATGGTGCTCGTTCCCAACCCGCCCCTTAAAATGCGGCTCGAATCGCCTCGACAGGTCAGTGAAACGGACGCCGGGGGGAAATGCGTCTCCCCCCTCCCCCAGTCCCGAATGCACGCTTGAATTTTTAAAACCTCGGGGAAAGTCGCGGGTGTTACGCCCGAATTTGCGTTGAACACCGTAATTTTACCTTCGAGGTCAATTAATTTCCGTTAATCGTAAAAATCTGGATAAATGTCGTGGAATCGGCAGCGAGACGGGCGCTCGCAAATTTATGGGATGGGACTTTGTATGTTCCACCACCGCATTTTTTGGATACCCTGCTTTTCAAAAATTTCGAGGACGTCCCTTTTGAATGGCCCCTTTCGATTCTCGTGTTTGTCGAATCGCCCGAATTGTTATGTTTTATCGTCGCTCGCTTTCGCCTTGAAATTTAGGCGAATCGGATAAATTAATAACGGCGTTTTTCTCATTTATTTTTTTCAGGTGCGTGATACGTCTACGGGAGATTAACGCGATTCCCTGGTTTGCTCTCGGTAAGCTTCTGGCGCTTATCTTCATTCTCAATTATCGCTTATTTTTTGCCTTTTGCTTCTTCGTGTTCTTTGCCAATCTTTCCGATTATTTTTTGTGAAGTCTTTTTAAATACTTTCGATAGTTGCGTCGCCTCAAGGCTCGAGCTCCTCGAGCGCGTGTTCGCGCGCGCCTCTTGTTAAACACTACTCCGAATCCAAAATTTATAACAAATTTTAGGTTATTTGTAAAAAAAATGGCACGCGCTTAGTCGATAGTTGTTCGGGAATATCTCGCTGCGTTGCGCTTACTAATATTTATGGCGGTTTAACCGAAATTTGGAGGAGAACAGCGGGGCTGTATTGAGATTTTTAATTTCGGTGGTTATTTTATGGTAAACCCTGTTTTAGTGTTTTGCTTTTTGTTCTTGCTATTTTTTTTTTTTTTTTTCTAAAAAAAATATATTCAATTTTGTTTTATTAAATATGTTTAAATGTACATTTCAAATGTAAGCAGTTTTGTTTTGAGGAACGTAGGCGATGATCATTTTTTGTTTCGCGATGCTGTATGCAGCAGTGTTGGGCTGTACTCGAGTACGTTGAATGAATTTTGAGTAACGAGTAAAAGCACAAAGAGTAATTTGAATGCAAATGTACTCAAATTACCAAAATCTGAATAAGATACTACTCTTACAACAGAGTATGATTCCAATGCTTCCACGAGCAGTTGTAATCGGTACTTCCGCTCTCGGGTACGTATTTGCCCGAGTTTGGTTACTCGTTTCATACGACTACCGATCACACGTGCTCTTATCGTACTGCGGAGTACGGTCCCACCGCAATCGTAATCGGTACTCCTACTCGTGAGTACGATTGCAATACTTCCACGGATACTCGTAATCGGTACTTCCGCTCTCGGGTACGTATTTGCCCGAGTTTGATTACTCGTTTCATACGACTACCGATCACACGTACTCTCATCGTACTGCGGAGTACGGTTCCAACGCAATCGTAATCAGTACTCCTACTCGTGAGTACGATTCCAATGCTTCCACGGGTACTCGTAATCGGTACTTCCGCTCTCGGGTACGAATTTGCCCGAGTTTGATTACTCGTTTCATACGACTACCGATCACGCGTACTCTTATCGCACTGCGGAGTACGGTTCCACCGCAATCGTAATCGGTACTCCTACTCACGAGTACGATTTACCAAACTCTGCTACGCGGCAAGTACGACAATATTTGTCCGTTCTGCTTCGGAGTCTTCGGAGTGCGAAATGATAATTTCGTCTAATAAGACCATGCATATATTAAATAAGTTTATTTTAGCTTATACGGTACACGGTACGAGAGGTTCGACGACTGGTTGCGGCGTGTTTCGCAGTACGAAACGCCCGATTAGTTTTGAACAGGACTGTCGCGAATGTCGTCGGTGGAAATGTAAATTTCCTGATTGCGGAGTGATTTTAACGAGCTCGGCGTTGTAAGTAAATTCAGTCGGCGTTAAAATTTAATAAAAGGAAGCGTCGTCTCCGAGCTTCCTTCTCTCGTGGTCCCTTCGCTTCTGAAAATCGATTTGAAACGTCTTATTATGTATAAAGTTCACTCGATTTTTTTTACGGGCGTTTTTGGTTCGTGTTTTCAACAAGTGCTTACTTGGGTCCACAAGAGAGAGAGCATGCACGTAATGCCGATCGCGGATGCGGCTGCACCCAAAGACATCACGAGAATCGGCATTGCGTACGCGATGTTCACCGGCATGAACAAGTCGTGGTTGAGCATGTCGATCCTGTCGTCGTCGATTGTGGCAGTCTGCGAGTAAAATCACTACATTATGTTAATTATTTTCAAAAAAAAAAAAAAAGGCGGGGGGAGGGGGTCATTTCCAGAAGGACGTCCTCAAGAGGGGGGGGGGGAGGTCTGCTGACGTGTGTGGACAGAGGGGGTGGGAGAGGATAACCAAGGACGCCAATGAGGGGGATGGGAGGGGGATCTGGGCTAAAATACACACCGTGTGGTCAAGGGGTAGAGGGTGTCTGTGCCAAAATGGACAACATTTGGAGAGGGGGTAGGAGGAAGGGGAGGTCTGTGCCTAAATGGACAACATTTGGAGAGGGGGAAGGGGGATCTGTGCCAAAATGGACAACATTTGGAGAGGAGGAAGGGGGG
>JAUJYV010002054.1:0-14071 GCA_033995625.1 Ophyiulus pilosus
TCATTGGATAGTTAAGTCCTTGGCTCCTCCCTTCCTGCCGTTAACGTTAAGGCGTTGGCTGGCTCAAACTCTCTAATCTTAGAAAGTGTATATGTATCAGAAATTGGAATACTCAACTGTGTATACTCATATACATGCCATTTCAAAATTCAGAAATTCTAACCAACTGTGATTTGTTGATTTGAAATCGGCGATAACATCCAGACCTTTATTACAAAAATACAATAATCTTTATCATAGACCCTCTACTCAGAAGACACTTTTTTTTTCTTAAACCTGTTGTGAAGTGCGTTTCTAAAACAGTTCTCTACACGAACTGTTCAGCGACAAACGATCCAAGATGGCGGATGGCCCGGGGTAGAAACAGGAACTTGACATTAAATTAGTGTCTGGTGATGTTGGGGGTCGTGGTTTGGGTGCCAAGATGGACGTCGTCCGACGCCCTTGAATAAAAGGCAGGGGTCGACGACTCCCTGACATTCGGCAGTCGACCTTGCCTAAAAAATCCCTTCACCCCCCCAAAACCCACTTGGGTCACCACACGACACTTAAAAAATCGCAATCAAAACGCCATAATGCTGTACGCATGGGTATTCAAACGAGCTTATTTATGATCAGCGTATATACTGAGTTTAAGTATCTTGGTGATGTATGGGATTGAGAAACAATTGGCGGTTATGGGCCCGGGGTTTAATCGAGTACAGCGGGGAATCTTCAATCCTTTGCCGCACTTGACATTTATAGGTCAGATAAGGCATTTGACGAAGAGTGTTATTGTGTCGAATTGCCAGAGAAAAATTGATACTAAGTGGTATCGTTTAAGGAGTAGGGGCCGTTCAAAAGGACGCACACATTAAGGGGTTATGGTGACCACACCAGGTTAATAATCATATGCGGACATTGAGGACGTCCACTCCATTAACTTTCTAAACCTATAGTTGTAGTATCTTCAGAGGTGGTTCACAGAGTAAGCATATACAACATTCAAGACCCTTAATAAACTATCCGGTTGTCGGAATTCACCCTCATTTCCCTACCATATTGGTTTTTTATACTGACTATAGGATTATAAATTCAATTGAAAGGTGTTATGCATTGGTATAAAATGTAGTTTTGCGTTATTATACCAGTGGTTGCATCCATAAGTAAAATAGCGCCATAGGCGGCCACATTTTTTTAAAAATATTGTCGAGGTTTGATCTGATATACTCATTCTAGTATATACTCAAAATCGTGCGCTAGCAGCCGATTTTTGACTTGAAAACGCCAAGTGGGCAGCCGACTTTAATTTATTCACATTGGTCCGATCAGAACACTGTTTTACAGTCGTCTAGTATCAATCAATGTGACACTCTTCGCATAACATTATAATGTAATTCTTGAGATGAAATGGTTTTTTTCCCTTTGATCAGAAGAAATTATTAATTACTGAAGGCAGTTAAGCCTAAAATTTGCAAAATGTAACATGCTCATTTATTAAAACACGATCGAGTAATTTTCCTCATTCTCATCCTTGTGGTTATGTGCTTTAGCCAATGTAAAAAAGAAGTTCATCAAGCGTCAAAAATGCGCTAATTACTCAGTCTCGTGTTGTTGGGATTTTCCACTTTGTTGATAATTGCTCCAATTTTCTTGTTATTAACTTTCAATTGGATGTGGGGCGATATTGTAAACACTTATTCTAATGTATAAAGTTAAAAACCCATGTAGCGCTCATTAATGTACATAGCAATTAATGCGGGATTAACATTTGTCACCTTGTTATTATTTTTCCTGGCAAAGGTTATTTTTGGCTTTAATTTGGGAGATGTTTCTCGCCGCGTAATTGTTATGTCATCGTTTTATGATTTCATTTATGGCGCGTTGTTGCATGCTGAATTGACCCGAGATTATCAGTATTGCATTAACAGGGCTTTCTCAAGGTCTTGCAAGGATACTGGCGCGAGTGTCAACCACTGACTCTTGAACTAACTTCACAAAGGTGACACTTTTGATCGGACGGTTTGTTAACAAACGTTTACTAACGATTTTTGACACCCAGTTGAGTTTTTTTTAACCCGATCTGGTGATTATTTCGCGTTCGTCTGGGCGCCGCAACCGCCATTAAGTAGCACCAAAGTAGGACGCATGCGCTATGCAAAGTAGTCCTTAAAAAAGTCGATGTCATTGTGGTATGTACAGTGCACAGTATTATGCACAAGATTCATTTTCTATTTGTAAGTTGTCGTATAGTCTTCGCTTTTTCTCGTTGGAGCGAACACCGAAATGTTCGCTGGAAACACGCTTTTGTTTGGCAAAAGGTTTGCTGAAACCCTTGGACAGAAAACTGGTGAGCAAACTTCTACCGTAAACATGTTTCTGTTTCGTGTTTGCTCTGGTCTGTACTAGGCAAAATTACATGCTTTTGAAAACATTTCAGTGATCGTCCAAGAGGCAGTCTGTTGGTTGGTTGAGGTTTAGAGGCCCAAAGACAACTAAGGTCATAGAGGGCCTAGACAATGTCGGGGATATATCCCCATATCTTAGCATATACACAAGTCCAAGGAGAGAGAAAGTAGAAGAATAAGGAGAGGAAGGAGCACGGTCGCGGCCGATTTTTAGAGGGACTATCCTGGCATTTGCCTGGAAACAACTATAAGTAAAATACCTCTTGATAGTTTGGCAAAGTTACCGTGAAAACCAAGAAATCACTCTGGTCAGTGACAAATTGTATTTGCCAGCAGGCAATTTAATTTGTCATTGCATTTTGCTGCCGCAATATAGCAGTTTAAAAATTGCTTTGCATATAACCCGATCATAAGATAGATTATAGTTTGCGTGGAACTTGTGTGTTTTAAAATGTCACCACTTTTTCCCCCCATTCTTTCCATTAATAAATATTGTAAAGTACACGCTAACAGTCGATTACACGCATCATTATCATTTTAAAACAATAAAAAAAGAAATAGTAGCTAATTTGTTATTCCAAAATGGGTGCCACCTATTTTATGATAAAATATTTTGCAAAAAAAAAAAAGTCTCGACTAAATGATTGCTACATACAACTCGTTTCGTGTCACTGGGTCAAGGATTGTGTGACGATGACCCGTGACGGTCTCATGGTGGCGCCACCTGGCAATACGCGAATCCCTGTTTTAGTTATTCGTCGACACGTCCCTAACTTTTAAGAGTTGATGATGTTAGTTTTTTTTTTTCGTTTTCCTTCAAACTACTTGTTTATCATACAATCGGCAACGTATAGCGGAAAACCGGACTTTTTTTTATAAGAAAAAAATAAAATTATTTCGGTTGCTGGGCCATCAGGTGCGCACGTGATTCCCGGTTTCTTCTCGGGTTGACCGGCTTCCGTATATTTAATTTGTGCATTTGGAAATTATTATCAAAGGAACAAGACGAAATAGGGTTTATTGTATTTATTTATTCCGCTTAATTGAATATTAATTTTCAAACACTTTTCCCCTAGAGCCACTCAACATTGGCCGCGTTCAAAGCACCATGTTTTGGTTTGAAAAGCACCATTGAGCAATGCTTGTCCCATGCATGACACGTGTTCGGTAAATGGCAAAAATCAAGTTTTATTGAGTTCAAATCGATTTATAGGATACGTGTACATCCTAGAATTTAATTGACCAATATCGACGTTGCCCGATTGCAATACAATAGCCTAATTTCGTCCATGTCACCCAGGCGGACTTATAGGACTGATATATACGACTTCCGTCATCTAATGAAATTAACTAAACTCCCTTTAAATATACTCTTCCTAATTTTTATACTTGCCTCGTGTACAATCGTCCTTATATTTCTGTAGAATTTTCAAATTATCTCGTATGTTTAAACAAAATTGTATACACGGTACATGTGCAAGGCGAAAGAAGTTAACGTTTTTCTAGTTCTAGTTTGGATGATTGCCAACTTTTTAATTTAAAAAACAAGTAAAAAGAGAGAATTTTAAAATTGTGGCGAAAAAACGACTGGATTGTGTCAGTGACATGACCGAAAATATTGTTGACATAGGGCTATCGTAATATGAAAAATTCTCGTATGCAGTTACCCCGGGCGTCATGTAAGCCGATCCACAGCCGTTAGCCATTATACTTCCGTTTCATCGCCAATGCTGAACTTGCCCGAAAACAAGGACGTAGTCATGTATTAAAAGATAATGCGGGGAATGGTTGCGGAGAAATTCATTCCTTTCTCGTTAAGCTATCCTACACGATCAAATTGTGTTGATAATGTCAACTTGATTATTGACCTATCACTCCAGGATTGCCAGAGATTGGCTTTGCGTAACAGCCTAACAGGTCCAGAACCATTGGACATCACTGGCAGATTGTTTACGCAAAATCTGTAGTAATTTTGTTCAATTGACTGTCGGGTATGACATAATGCGCATGCGTTTGTCTATCTGGGATTGAAGAGCGCCTATACGGTTAGTTTTGGCTGGTCATCACTTCAGGAATTTAGACGGGTTGGATACATAGTTTTTGAGACAAAAAGTGTAATGACCTCGTTCTCGACTTCATGCTTGGAGTGAGTGACTCCACAAATGATCATATCATGATTGAACAGTTAGTTTAAGACGCCCGCGTAGACAGTATGTTTACGGGACAGCATAATTAAGAGGGTGCGAAATAAATATAGTGAATTTCAATCTATATTTAGGCTATAACTAAACAGAAAATACGCAAAGAAAGGACTTAATCCATTGATCTACCTTAAGTAATTTTCGAATTAAAGAACTGTATATATCGGATATTCAAAGTCGATTGTAGTGAAATTTTGCAATGTTTTCTCTCCGTATTTATAGAGTGTATAAAAACAACTCATTTTTTAACGGTGCTCCAGCGTCGTTAGTGGTCTTTTATTGAGGATTTTTCCATCGTCAAAAGCTAAAACTGCAAAGAAACTACACCCCTAATAATGATGTCTATTTGAAATAGTATCATAGATAACGAATGTATTAAAAAAGCAATTAAAATATTGTCAGGCCTATAATATTCGTCGATCATTGGTCGTTAAAGCCTATAGTTGGATGCAGCGGTAGATATGTGGATGTCGATAGCATAGAAAAAGCTATCTGAATTCGATAAAAACACGAAATTCACTCCTTTTTTTAAAAAATTTATACGTTTTAAAGTCCGGCTTAATTATTCACGCTGGAGGAGCCATTTAGAGCACCAATAGATAGCATTCGTGAAACCCACATGAATGGATCATGATCGACCACATGTTTTCTTTATATACTACACCTCATAAAAAACTGATGCTGTTTAATAAACTTATCTGTCTTGTCCACTTAATGCCTATCAACGCTAAAAGATAGCCAGAGGTCACTTCAGCGCGTTTAATTGCCTGCTGTAAATTGCATGCAAATTATTGTGGTTGACGTATCTTGAGTTTTCTATAACAACGATAGTGACCGGTTACGCGAGTTGGTGTTACATTTATTGCAGAAATAAAACGGACACGAAACATGCAACTTTTTTTTCTTAATTCTCTTTCTTTTCTTAAAATCTCAAGTCCCAGAACTACAGCTGCACAGACAAACTTGACAAGACGAGCTCAAGACAGCCAAGGTGACATCTCAAGCTTGAGCTGCATTTTGTTGAGCAACTGTTGAGCCACAAATATTTTTGTAACATTAAAATTTCTCCCGTTTAATAAAGTTAAAAATAACTTGGCACAGAATTATAGAATTATCTCTATAATTAGAGATGATGGGATTTATTTATTTAGTTGATTTGTTCATTTGCCATTTTTTTTTTTTTTTTTTTTTTCAATTGTATTTAATTATTTTAAGATCTCTTTAATCTACGATTAAAGTTTTGAATAGGTAAACACGTAGACAAAGAGATAATCGAAAGTATCACGTCAAGTTTAGCATCAATTAAGAGATAACGTTTATATACAAAGTTTTACATTTAGTTTAATTGTTAATCGATATAGAGTTTGACACAGATGAAAAAGTTAATCGATAAAGTTTGACATAGTTAATGAGTTAACTGATAAAAGTTATACAAAGTTTTACAAAGTTTTGCAGGTGGTCATAAGATCTTCAAGATTAAACTTAACTATGTATAGCTTAGGTTAAGTGCCTCCTTGTCTAATGCTCGTTTGCAAACAAGGGAATACAGGAATCCAGGTTTAGTACCGAAATTTCTGCGCGGACAAGGGGCCTCTTCAATTAAAAACGCGGTAATTTTTTGCTTGACTACTTTTTCAACATGAGTGTATGTTGATTGAGCCTGCTTAAGCGGACTTTGATGGATTGCCTGCGTGGACTGCCATTGTTTGAAGCCTGATTATATTTTAAAAAATAATGACATTGTGTAAGGGAACTCCCGTGTACATTCTTGCCTTTGATGGTGATGGGGTATAATAAAAATCTCAAGATATTCTTTACCCCTACATCTTCTCATTTGAAGCACGTCTGGAGAACGGGCAACAGGGTGGGGTTATCCATGTTCTTCCCCAGATTTCATCGAATGCCAACAGCAAACGGCGACCTCTAATCCCCCTTTCGTATTTTACCTCAATTTTTTATATTTTTTTTATTTTTTTATTTTTGTGCAGCGCTCAGAGGGGTCACCCCAAAAAACCGTTTTCGTTTTATTTTTAACCCAACATGTTTTTTATTTATCTTTCTTGTACCTTGCAGCCAAGTTTCATTCATGACTTTGCTGTAGATGGTCATCTTGCCTGTAATGGTAAAAACCCTGAAGATACTCATGTTTTAAAGAATATGTTGGTGACATTTTTTATTATATACAAGGGAGAACTTTTTCCAACCCCTGCAGTTCCTTGTTAATGAATTCCCCGTTGGAAATCAGTATAAAATTAATTTTAAAAAATGGATAAAATCAGGGCAAATTATTTTCTTTAGTCGAAAATAAATATTTAAAATTCGTTAAGACGAGTTTTTTATTTATTGTCAAAACAGGTACTGCATTTTGCTTTATGACCACGAGTATTTAGATTTTTATGACGAGAGGGTCAGGGTGACATAGAAGTTAAAACAGGACTGATGACATTTTTATGGACTGCCCTTAATTTACAGCAAAACAAATAGAAATCATTGGGATTGTTGCTAAACATTTGCTGAAAATAGTGCTGAATGTGGGTTTGATCCACATTTGGTCCAGTTCAGTTGATCAAAAATGGATGTTAATATAGTACCTGTACAACGATTTAGTTCCCTAACTTTTTTTAATCTGAGTTGATTCGTAAAAATGCGTACCAATATTATTGAACAATTTAGAAGTTTTGGAATATAGAATAACTTTTCTAGTTTATCATATTTAAAATGTGAGAAAACAGGGTGTTGTCGCTAGATTTAACTTGCATTTAATGCATTTTAGATTTAAGAAAATATCATGTGGAGTTTTCTGAAATTCCCATTAATAACGAATGATTTTAGTGAGTTTAAATTTGCATAATCTTCGGAGATTTAGAAAATACATGTATATTTAACAACGACAAATGCAGAAAAATCTCGATATTAGCAGTTATATATTGGAAACAAATATAATAAGAAGTTTAGGAGAAAAATGCTATTTTTTATTTAATATATTTGTTATATATTTAAACATAATATTTTAAGCTATCAAGGATAAATTTCAGTGCTAAATTCCAAAATGCTTGTAAAGCTACGATATGTTGAGGTGACTCATATACATGTACATGAGAGAAACTGCAGACTTCTTTGTAATATAACAAGCAGGCACTAAGTTTACAGAGTTTCAAATAATGTTATTTAAGGACGTTTCTTTTTCCAAAAAAAAAGGAGCACGGACGGTACACGTGCTGCTGAGCTATTTCAATATCACCGAGTTTGGTTAACCAGTAAACAACATCTGATCAGATCATCTGTCATCAGATACTTTTAATGAACTGGTACACTATGGAGTTCATTATCATTTGTACTACCATTTTCTTATTCTTGGAAACTCTGAGACTTATTCTCTGTTTGGAAAAATTTCAAGTTTGTTCGACACTTGGTGCCAATTTTAGAATTCAGTATCTAGTTCTGCATTTTGGACTATAGTTACGTCCTGTCCTCTATAGGCGAATTCTGGCAACTAACCTGCTCCAGGCGCCAATTATGAAAATTAGACTTTTCGGACAACATTGAGTAAAGATGACCTAAAATTTCAGCGAAAATACCTTTTAATGAGTTTGCTTTAACCTAAGGACGTCCCCGAAATTTCTTCAATAATTTATGCCTTCCCTACCCCGTGTCCACATGGCGTCACCAGAAGTATGGGTCCCTATTAGCTTGAATGTCCACCAATGCGACACGTGCGACCACTTCGCCAGTTACATTTTAAGTTTGCCTCCACTTGGCTGTCCAGCAAATTTGTTGTAAAATACAAAGACCTATCCTATAATTTTCCAAGCACTCATCTCGATGCCTATTCCACGACATTTTTCCAGATTTTTGGATTAACGGAAATTCCCTGACCTCAAAGGCAAATTCCAGCATAAAATTGGTGTTTAACACAAATTTAGGCATAATTCCAGACTTTCCCCACTATATTTTCAAAATCCAAGTACATTAGGAAACATTTCCTGTTCTTCACCAGATAAAAGTAACGAATTTATTATGGTTGTAAAAATATCTAATCTGCTAAGATTTCATTAATGAGATCTTATGCCAGCTGACTACTCGCACTTTATTCATGTGTAAATAAATTCGGAATATTGATATGAAGTAACTTTCATTACACGCGATGAAACGGAAGTGAACTTTGCGTGCATTGAAGTGCAGGTGATGGAAAAAATCCATCATGTGCAAACTATGGAAATTTGTTTCCAAAAACGAAACTAAATTCATGCATATTACATTTCATCCACGCTAATGCTTGGGAGAAACTTGATATACATTTCTCCATCTGTTTTAGCGGGAGTTTTTTATTTTATTTTTATTTTTATTCAACGTCACAACCATTGTTTAAGCTATAAAAAAATATCGCATATCAGAAAGGTATTCATCGAAAAATAAGTTGGATTGTGAATGCCATATTGATTGCGAAACATAGTAAACAATAAACAATCATTATTTTGCAGTTGCATAGTTTAATGCAGAATAAATGCAATGCTTATCGCAGGACTACGTGAAACGGAAGTGTGACGGCTAACGGCTGTGAATCGCTTATACAGTGATGTAAATCATAAGTAAAAAATACTAGCGGTCGTACGTGTCACAGACACCGCCCCGTTGTTGTTGTTTTATTTGCAATGTTTTAATAGCACGTTTGATGTGTGTTACATCTTTGCACCTGTTCAAAACTGGCAAAAAGGTGTTCAAAAAGGAGCGCGTTGCAAAAACGAATTCAGCACTGGTTGCTATTGGCAACAGTATGACGTTTAGGGTGGCACCACCGTGAAGCGTGATGGCACGCGTTTTAGAATGGCCGGTCGGTGCTGCCATATGGCGACGAGATCGGGAAACTCCTTGTCAATGACGGCAATAAAAAACTAACTATTTTTTAGTCCACATCGAAATATCATCACCTCCAATATGAACAAACGTTTAGCTTAATATTTTTTGGTATTTCTGACGGCTTGCTGCGGACATAACACCCCAACTTCAGTACTGTCATGGTCCTTTTTGAAAAGCATCCGCAAAGGGGCGGAGCCATATCCCTCACGTGACCCTTCTTCCTCGAAATCGTTCTGAAACCAAAACAAGCCATCTGCCAGCGAAAGAGTTGCCCTTGAAAATAATTCCCGACTTTTTCGAACTTGCAATTTACAAGCTGAGTATTGGAATATATTTTCCTCGAATTTCTACGTTCGCCGAGTGTTCGCGATCGAGTTGTGCCCGTTTTCGTGCCGGAATTCTTGTTCGACATCGGCCCAGTGCCACTTTGCAAGCACGTTTCTGTGTTGTCGTCCATTACTGTTCGGATAGAAAAACCGTAAACAAGAAAACATCGAATCGCCATTGGAAACCGTGAGTTTGTTTTTCGATGTCAGCGTTCAGATCTCGCGTTGTTGCATCCTAAAACCATTCTGCTATCGCTCTTGACGGGCGTCGACGTTGTCCCGAGCTGTTTACTAGTATTTTTAGACGCTGTTTGTAAAATTTACTTTAGGCCTATTTCTTAACCTTGATAGTGTTTACCTAGGAAGCCCTCCCCTCAGGGTTGTCTTACCCCCTTAGATGCTTGACGCAACCCCATCCTGCTCCCTCATTATCTACTTTCTACCAAAAGCACACCCAAACAATCGTCCCGATGACACTGCCGTTTTGTCGGTTGGCATATTCCCTTTTATAAATAGTTGCCTTTATTTATAGACCACTTCATAGCTGCAATATGGCATGACACGCAAGGCCCACCCTTGTACAATTGGCGACCAAAGTTGGCGCTGTCGTTGACAGCTTGTTATCTGTTGTCGTGCTTCTTATCTGCATTTTATCCGGCATTAATTCGTTTTAGTTTCCTTTATCGTACGCTGATATCAGGCTTGAGTTGTTAGTTCGAGGCTAGCTTCCCGGGCCCGTGTGCAACAAAAACAAACGTGATGGGACTTAGTGTAAGCAGTGCATCGCTTGAAATTTAAATGGCAACCTGGCGCACATGTATTGAAAAATATGTGCATGTGAGCAGATTGAAAATGTCAAGCAAACATATGTCTATCGTTTAGCTGCAGGCAGAATTCAGTATACAGGGTGGGTTAGAAGTTCCTGTTGCTTGTCCTAGATTTATGCAGATTTCATCAAGAATGACATTACGTGACTTTGGTCTGCCATACACATCATTGGCCTAGAGAACCTGATCGTGACAAAATGTGTCATCTGCACAATTATAAATGAATGGAATTCATAACTTAATTACTCTTCATCAGCTGTATTTGAAGTATGAGCAATGCCTCAGCTGATGGGGATTTGATTGGTCGAACAAGGTTTTGTGTACTTAACCATTCTGACATTGTACAACTGAGGCTTTGGCATACAAAATGGTTTTCAGCAGCACACTGAATATGAAACCCAAATTATCCCACCATATGTTATTAAGACAAGGTTTTCTGTCGTTTTTGCAATGAAAGCTAAACAAAAATCACGTTTTAAATGCAATAATCTGCTCTATGATGAGCATTTCTAATGTTTTGTATTTATGGTATAATATTTGTTAAATGGTATATAGAAGACCAATTTTCGAGCCTTTCGAAAACTTCCGTGTCACATCTGTAGTATGGACCCTTCACGGCACACCGGTTGAAAAACCCTATTTTAAGGAAAGGTTAGTTATTCAGGGTGTCCAGCAGCTTTTAAGATCCGGAAATGTGCTTCGAAAAATCACTTCGTAAAAGTCAGAAATTATGTTTGAAATTCGTGTTTAAAAAATTCTTTGTAAAAAAAAACCCAAAAATTCTCTTAAAAAAAATGTCTTGACTTCTTTTTACACATATTGTGGTAATTAATTGTGCGAGGGGTCCTTGAAAACGCCAGGAATGAGCCTTGGAATCGACGAAATTGCTTCCAATTTTGTTCCAACAAATTTACTGGTCAACCTGTTATAACTCTTTTATTCAATGAAATAAAGAAAAAAATTCGTTTTTAGTAAAACTGTTCTGAACATTTCTAATGTTTTTATTTGCAATTAGTATATATAAAGGTAAATTGTCGACCTTTCCCACAATCTTCTGCGGCATACCCTTAGACCCTTTGCGGCACTTGGGTGGAAAAACATTGGACTAACCGGACCAAATGCATTACTATTTTAATTTGGCTTCATCTAACTGATTCCAGTTTTGGGGGTATAACTCGCGTTTTTGGCAAAAATCCAAAATTGAATGTGAAAGAAGGGGCTTTATATTGTTTACGCTTTCGATGTTGGATTCGTGCCAATTTTGTTTACTTTTTAATAAATACCTCGTAAATTGTTGATAGTGGAATAGCAGCATAGACAATTTGATTTGTTTTCGTTCCTTGGTAGTCTCAGGTTTAGCTCATCACAGATGACGTAATAAAGGTATGATTATTCATTACATGTTGTAATCAGAGTATCATGCAAGGAACCATTCGTGTTTGCATCTAATTGGTGAAATATCAATGTGATTGTGTTGTGCCTACCCATCTTGGCACTTGCCTTGGGTGCCAAATTTGTTTATAATTAGGCCAATGATTTGATGCAAATTTCCTGTGCATTTAACTCAGTTAAAGTGCTCACATGATGCCTGGCATACAGTGAAACCATTTGGTCAAGCAATTTACAAACCACAACTGACAATCTATATTAATTTTGACGGTAGTTGTTTTGTGAAACCAATAACAGACAAATGAGGAAATTTCAAATTAATGTTTTGTATTTTGATTACCTGGATATCATTTCCAGGCTGGCATTTAGTTACTCGCAGGCTGACAAGATGAATTTATAGTATAACTAAGAATTTGTATTGTTTTGTCGTTTGCATCATCTGTTGACAAATGTTTGAAAGAGGTCATTCAAGGGAATGATACTAAAATGACTAATAGTCGGTGGTGGAAAAACACTACGGTATTACTGAAGTTTTATTGAAGTAAGCTTATGGAATGTAATAAAATTGAAATGATGCTACAGGAAGAAGGCACTAATTAAAATGCATTATTAAAATACTCTGAAGAAATTACATTCGTGGAAGGTGGAAGAGGGAAATTGACAATTACAAGACTAAAATGGAAAGTAGTTACTTTTCCAAAGAAATTTTCAAACGTTGTTAATCTATGAAATTTTCTATAGAAAGTTTCAGAAACCAATATAAGCTTTTCCGTGAACTCGTGCGATTTTACCTAATCACACCTAATTCACACACTCAAATTAAAATTAAAATGTTTGAGAATTTGATGGATCCAGAGGGTTAAATCTATGGGGTCCAAACCCTACACCACTTTCTCTTAAAATGGTCCCTAATAAGAATATTATTTTTTTCAGCGTTACAGCTGTTTTGTCAGAATGTACGAGTATAATAATAAAAGTTATCGTTTGTGTTTCAGTGTTTTTCAACCGTTTTCAATTCACGCCAAACAACGCTGCAAATTGTCTCGCCACAATACCTTTTTTTATTAGATTTTCTTTTTTTCTCAACGAAATAAAAGAACAATCAAATTTTGTGTAAAATTGCGTATATACACTATGATAAATTTCATCACATTTAGCTGGAGTTGATGAGAATGCAATCTTTGCCAAATTTGTATATGCTTCCTGCTGCGTGTTCATGTACTAGTTCAGAATACATTTATATAATCGGATGTTCAATCTGTATGGCATAAAACTAGTACATATGCAACTACATTCCCATATTTTTCTTTTGTCATTTGCCTTGAAAGTCTTATTTTCCAGTAAGATTGGACTGTTGTGGCCTTCAACCAGGATTGTAAATGGAAATTGCAGTGATAATTATGTATAATTCTACCGTCCTGATACAGTTGATTGAATTTATGCTGTCGATACGTTTCAGTAACATACATGCATGAAATCGATGCACAAGGCCGACTGTTAAATACTATCTTCTTTGATGTCGGATAGGTCACAAATTCAGTCGGAGATTTACAGAAAATTCATTGACCTGTCATGACGTCTCCCTGGTGCCAGCTGTCTCTAGCTGTTACGCCATATGCAGTTTCACCATAAGCACTTTCTATTCTAGATCATATTATGATTGCTTGGTGTTGAATAATTAATCATGCACGTGCGTGAAATAATTGTGAAATTCCTGTACGCAATACTTATTGCCAGCATGGGATACGTTTACGTCATTCCGAGAGGATTGTAATTAAGATTCCAGAACTTGATGTCTGTAACGTGTCATCTGACATGATAGTCCAGAATTATACATCTGTGTGCGTGTATGCAATAACACCAGAAGGTGCTCTGCTCTGGTGCACAGGTATGCCTAATACACAATGAGACGACTGACGTTGAAAGTTCAGCGTCACGCGATTTGCGCTTGCGCAACACGCCCATGTCATGTGACTCGTGACGACAAAATGACGTGAAAAGTGACGTTGAGTAGCAAATGTACCAAACACAGAGTTCGGCGTCAAGGTAAGTGACGTATTTCCGCAAAAATACCGACTTCCGCC
>JAUJYV010002055.1:0-14069 GCA_033995625.1 Ophyiulus pilosus
ACTTTTGATTTTTTGCAAGAATTGGCTGCGTATAGTTAATATCTTAAGTAGAATGTAAGAAACTCAAATAAGGGAAGCCTTGCTTTGGGTATCGAAGTGCAGCAGCTCAGCGATGGACCTTTACTGACACGTGATTTCTGCTGTTTTTATGTTACACATTTAATTTCAGACTTTAAAGAGCGATTACAGATTCGAAGAGAAGATCTTATACAAAAACCTGCGAAAGGTGGACGAATCGGAGAGAGAAAAAATGGGAATTCCCGTCAAATCTTTTCTAATTTCTTGCACTTTCGGAGATAACGATTGCCGGAAGTAAGGATTTTGCTCATTTTATCTTTAAGCGATTCATTTTTAATAATTTTATGTTTTTTAAGGGACGTTTTGCATTTCAATAACTTGTATTATGGCAACTGCTTCACTTTTAATCCCGGATTTAATCAGTCCAATTTATTGATGGCCAGCAAATCAGTATGTACGTATGGCAATATGTTTTAAATTCTTTACAGTTTGTGACAATTTCCAAAAGTAAGCGAGATGTGGAATATATTTGTATAATTATGATGTTTGACTTCTGTATTTGAATAGCTTTGAATATCATGTTGAGGTCCGACTTCGATGGCGCTTTCCCATACATGGAGAGGGACCAAGGTCTCATCCTGCTCATCCATCCTCCGGGATCGGCCCCAGTCCTAGATGATCGACGCATTTATAACCTTTATCAAGGAAGATGGCTCAGACTAGGGGCCGCCATGGTAAAATGCCCTTAATACGTTAAAGCTAAGTCGTCGAGTCAAAAAGTCCTTTCGTCATGCTGTCGAAAAACCAGTTGGAGCTAAAGCGTTGAAAACAGAAGCTCAAACAGGCCCTTTCGTGTACAATGTTTTGCGTTTGTCATGTTTTTGCGTATTTCAGAGCGAATTCAACCGTTTGAAAGAGCCTTACATGAGCAAGTGCATGGACACGAAGGAAAGGGACTTTCGGTCACTCTACTACACGTCCGAAAGGCCCTACATATACACGGTGGAGGTGAGTATGCCCGAATTCCCGTTGATCATAAGGGCCCCGAGGATGTTAACACAAGGACCCAAGATTCTCAACGATATTCTAAGATTCTAAGAACTCCGAAGACCCCTAAAGATTTAAAAAGTCTCAAGGATCCCTCAATACCGAAGTAACTCTAAAGACCCTTATAGTCCTAGGATATCAAAAGCCCCGAGAGCCACACAGATCTCAAAGTTGCCCTGATCTCTGGTCCTTTGTACCCTTAGGCCTGCAGCGAATCGTGCATGCAGAACTTGACCATCGACCTTTGCAACTGCGTGGTGCCTTACTTGCCCGTACATAAGCAGTTTCCAAACAACGTTTGTAACAAACAAGGTCCAAAATCGCTTTTCAATGAAGTTGAATTTGAAGCCATTTTGTATGTTTGTTTGTTTGTTTATTTCCCTCGCCATTTTGTCCCTTTAGCAACCTGCGACGCCATGGACGAGAGCGACGCCGGCGCTCTGTGCAGATGCGGGAAGCCGTGCAAGTGAGTTCTTAGTTAACGTTAATCGACGTTTAGTTAACGGAGTGTTAAGTTTAAGCATCCTTAGGGCCCGTTCTTACGCTTTACGAGCGGACGTCGATGACCGTTGGCTGAGCCAGAGCGTTTGGGTGGTCAGTACAAATTGCACGTTTCTCGAATGAATTAGTCTATGATGCAATGGACACTTGTGCTTGGTCCCAAGAGTGTTCAATGTGGACAGATGTTGCTGTAAAACACAATTCATAAAATGTTTTTTAAATAGGAATGGGTTAAAGACGTTATGTCTAATTACTCCGATGATAGCAGCCAACCCATTAACATGCAAGTTCATTAACGTTATAACTACTTTATAATTTAATAATAGCCCTTATGTGCCAATGTTGCGTTCTATTGTTTAATGTATTTGTTTTAATAATGTTTTCTCGGTGATTTCAGGAGTTTGGCTTCTGGTTTTGAGGTTTACATGGCCACCACTATGTTCGAGACTATGTGGGAAGAACCAAAAATTCCCGTTACGTAATTTTTGAATTTATTTATTCTTGGGTTTAAAAATGATATGGGCCTACAGCATTTTGGCCCATGACGATCGAGGCCCTTAAACATTGCTCGATTTTGTTGCCTGATATATCTGTAGATATATTGAGTTTTTTGGAGACAAGGAGGCACGCAGAAAACGTTTATTTGTTCGCTTATACTTTGCTTTTTATTTCGTTTTCAGTGGGCCGACTTCTTAGGGTCCCTCGGTGGCAATTTGGGTCTTTGGGTTGGTATTTCTATAATTTCGATGGTTGAGCTGTTGGAATTGATGACCTCTCTCGTTGTGCTGGCTGCTAGAAATATTTCCAGAATCCCCAGATAGCTTTGTTGACATCAGGTAAGAAAAGTGGCGGACTTAAGTCCTAAGCCCCAGTCGCCCTCGTGTTCCCAGCCCATATAGGTAGTAATGCAGGGTGTCCAGTCGCCTTGAAAATCTCCACTTTCTTTACTTGTAGGTCGCCATATTCGACATGTCAAACATTTCTTCTCATAGCTACTAATCCTTCATTCAACAAGAATTTCGTTCTGCGTTTAGCGACAATTCCGATTTAAATGTCCACATTCAATAGGGATTTCGCTCTACATTTCAAAATATTTCTGCAATCAACAGAAATTCCTTCTTTGTTTTTTTTTTACTTCTGTATTAAAACTGTAATTTTGTTCTGCGCTCTAAACAGTAAAGGGTTAAATGCAAATACAGAATTCAGCTTAGACATTGCATCTTCAGGAGCATTCTCCTGAAATTGTGTACAAGGGCCTGACAGAACAGAGAATTGGCCCAGTTGAAATACAAATTGCATTTTTACCTTAGAAAAATCCCACTTTTAATGCAGAATAATTGCATTTCTAAAACTTGTACAGCAACAGTATACTATTTTATGCAAATAATTAAATATATTATGCTAACAATGATACTGTCGAAACCTCTTAATTGCGCAGTGACCCAGCAAGCCGAAAATGTGCAATTAACCGGTCACGATTCCATACAAAAGTTACACATGGGGCTAGGAAAATAGGGTAATCCGGTGTGCAATTATCCGGGTTCACATCATGTACAAAACATAGGGCAAAAGTTTAGTACATTAAGAATATGGGTATATACCGGTCTGTGCAATTACGCGGGTTCGACTGTAAAACAAATTTGTAAGGACCGAATATTTTTTCTTAAATGTTGTCGCCAAAAAGTATTTTCACGTTTCCCAAGAACTGCTTACAATAATTGGAAATGCCAAAGGTTCAAGTTGAAGGCGGTATCTCATTGGTTGAATAACCAGTCAAACAATTCAAAAGAAGGAAGTTGAAAAACAAAAAGAATGAACAGGAAGAGTGAACTTAAACAATCGTGAAAGAAAACAAAAACCAGTTGGATTTACGATGAATACGATGCAACTCGTGAAGTTTCTCTTCGTCTTCTCGATCACAACGGTTGTTGCCAAAAGTAAGACGAGCGAAATATGCAAGAGAGAAAAATGGGACGAAAGATGGAATATAATATGCCGAAACTTAACAACAAAAGCGGATATCGTGAAGACAGCCGAATTCATCAACAACCACACGGATGCCGAGTATATTTCTATGGGATTCGGAAACACGGCCATGTTGCCAGTCAACATCTTCGCAGCATCAACCGAGATCGAAGAGATAGGTTTCATTTACTTCGAGATGGAGAGCATTCCTTACGACTTTATCAATCCAGTTTGTGCCAACTTAAAGGTTTTCAGGATCGTGCTTTCGGTAATTAACGACGGAATAATTCCAGCGGGAATGTTTAAAAATTGCGAGCGATTGGAGACCTTAGAAATATACGGTAGTAATATTCGACAAATTATGCCAAATGCGTTTCAAGGTTTGAATAACTTGAAAAAATTGTATCTCGACAACAACGACCTTACATCTTTGGTCAACGGATCATTTCGAGGCCTCGACAAGCTCGCTGTTCTTCGTATTCAATATAACAAACTGGAAACCATAGAAGAAGGGACATTTGACCCCTTCAGCGATACCATCCAAGAAGTTGCCATGTCTGGTAAAAAAAATAATTTAACGCCTAAATGATAATAAGCACATTTTTCCTAATATTAGAGGTGAAAACTTCAATATTAGAGTCCTTGACATTCCAGCTGCATGCCAGGGCTGTTTTTTGGCAGTGCTGTTAATCTCGTCATCGTTTAACGTGGCTGACTAAAACTATTAATAGCAGAATAATTTTGTCCATGTAAAAACTCACATAATTGCTATGTTACAATTTTGATTTCTTATGGTTTTTTTCTAAAAACTAGCATTTATAGCCAATATACACTGAGTCATAAAAATGTATAACCCAATAAGAAAAATAACAACTTCGTGAAAAATGCTTCGATTTAAATGAAATTTAGCTATGTTTTTGTTCCAACACTATATTGTTCTAAGTGCCAAATTTCATTTAAATCGAAGCATTTTTCACCGAGTAGTAATTTTTTTATTGGGTTCTACTTTTTTATGACTCGCGGTGTAGTTTTTACGGAAGTGAACAAAAGTTGTAGCTAATATTTCAACGCTTTGTTTTGCAGTTAACCCAATTCGTTGCAATTGCTCATTACAATGGCTGCAAGACTGGATCATAGAACAGAAATCAAAAAAGCATAATTTCATCACTGGATTTACCAACTTAACCTGCGGTAAAGCAATGCCAGGCGAATTTACGACGCTGAATTTCTGCAATACGACAGAAGCAACCAACTGGACACAAACGCAACTGACCACAACCGCAGAGCCGCAACAGCCTCCATCCGGACAGTGCGAACCGGAAGATTTAGTTGCAGAGTTGTCAAAACTGCTGACGAGTCTACTGGACGATGTCGCTTGTAATCGCCAAAAATACACGGATAATGATATCATTTTAAAGCTAAAGTCTGTCCTCGATCTGAAAAGGTCGATCATGTTGTTTCAATCGAAACATGAAAATAAACATTAACTCCTATAAGAAATTAATCTTGGATGACGGTAAAATTTTTACTGTGTATTCCATCAAATAGCAAGGATTTTCAATTATAAGCTAATTATGTTAAAACAAAATCTATCTGAGGCATTAAGGACACAATCCCTAATTCGCTCAAATAAAGTTCATCGCAAATAATTTTCAGTTTTGGTAGTGTTAGAAATATTGTTTCTCTGTGAATATAAGCGAATTAATTGGCCAAGTGTAATAATTATATTTAGAAGCATGTATTAGCGAATTTAATATTTTAGACTGGTCTAAAATAACAAAACTAATTTCACAAAAACATGAATCTGATAATAAGCTTGAAATCTTTTCCAAGAAGTGTTTAAAACAATTGCAAATGCTACAAAGTTCACCGTGAATGCAGTTTCCCCATTAGTTGAAACCCCATTAGCTGGGAAAAAAATTAGATTACAACATAAAAAGTATAAATATAAATGCTTTATTCATCTTTTTTCAACATAACCTGAAAATAGATAAGCAGACCGAAGAATAAATCACGAATATACAATTTTGCATTTTAAAACTAACACCTATCGTTAAATCCTAACAACGCGTTTAAAATGCCTAACAGGACCCCCCAAAATATTTACAATCCTGAAAAAAAAGACAAATCACTGATTATACAATAAAATACTGCTGCAATCTTTGCTTTTTTACTATTTTGGACATCCCCTGAAACGATTCAAGCAGACGAGAGTAAAACAAGAATAACTAATTAACTCTTTCAGCTTAAAATTAAAAACGAATCATTAAAGTCAAGACTGACAGTGGTGGAAAGTGGTTGCCCCCACAGCAAAACCACTTTCCAAGTTTAATACAACACGAGTTTGTCTGACTACAAAGTGGACAGCGTGATATCTTAACGCTAGCGCAACGCAGTCAACGAGCCGTTAGTACGGTATATACAAGTTCAAGGTTTAGTAACGAGACATGTCAACAACAACAAAAGCAATAACAATAAAAACACTTTGCTGATATTGGCCTGGCAGCGAGAACAATCAACAAAAAAACGCTTAAACATCAAAGATAAATAACACTTCCTATAAATGCGATCTTAACAATGAGCTAAGTTTAATGATTGAGACATTTTAGATAGGAATCCCTTCGATTTCAATTTTTCCGAAACAACATTCGGGGATTTTGAAAAAATTGAAACCGGCAGGAGTTCGTAAGGACCTTAAATCGAGTCGTACAGTGAAGCCGAAGCATAGGGGCAATTGGTTAATGCTAAGGACCCAAAGATGAGGATGAAAAGACCCTACAAAATGTCTAAATAATTAAACGTATATAATGGCACAAATTTGCCACGACCTAATGTACAAAACCATTGACCAATTCTTGACCAATGTGTCAATTTTGAAAGCTATTAAAATAACAAAAACATTTTGAACTCACAGTTTGATGCATCTTGACTCGAAGTGTCCATATTTCCGTTAATGCGTGGCCAGTTCTCCATTTTGATAAAGTTCATAAATACAAGTTCATTGCTGGTTTGCCTTATTCACAGTGAGGATGGGCAGTCCATTGGTTAATTTGTCATAATTCCAGTGGTGGTCAGTTGGCCATTTTTTGCGGTAGCCAGAAGATTAACATCAATCGGTCAGTTTGTCGAATTTTCGGTAAGGGGAAGTTTTCCAATAGTCACATCCAGAAAAGTTTCCACCAGTTGGCTTTTTAGCCATTTGTGTTGAATCGCAGTAAAATGTTTGTCAAATTGCTTATTTTTCCATCCAGTGGTCAAATTGTTCATTTGTCCATGCAGCGGCATATTTGTCATTCTTGCAAACGATTTCGTTGCTTTGTGAAAATGTCTTTTGTTGGTGATTTATTATTTTTATCATCCGGTAGTTAGTTGTTAATTTCTTCCGCACTAATACCAGGTGGACATTTCCACAAACATATTACCATTTTTGGTCCAATGACCAGTTGAGTCGATGTTCTGGTCATATCCAGAAGATATCAGGATGTTTAATTTTATCTATCGTTGGTCTTCCGTGATGATCAGTTTGCCATTTGTAGCAATGGCAATTTTTTCAAATTACGTATAAGGGAATCTAAAACATCGTACAAATTAAACACTCGCACAATACATGCACTCCTACTTTATTTTTTCGGTAATTAAAATTAACCCCAGAAAAAAGTTTAAATTGTCTAAAAACTTCTATTCGAAGCTCGATTTGCTCCAAACGCGATTTTCCGAGGGAAATTTAATTCTGTCAACTTATTTGTGCTAGTATTCTGTAACTCGAGTTTATCTAATAAACGCATTTGCCAAAAAACATGCGTTAAACCTAATTAATACTCGAAGTTATAAGCTTTAATTAGTAACTAATCTAGGATAAAAGGGATGTCCGACGATGTCCGGTGATCCAGCTCGACCTGTTTAACACTATAGTCATACATAAAAACCGAAGAAAACGAATCGGGTTTAAAGTTAACGTTAAGGTGAAAATACGTCGTGGGGAAACGTCATTTTCACGGGTCAGGTGACCCAAAAGTGCTAATCGGGAAGGCAAAAAAACATTTGCCAAAGATTCGTTTACTTCGGCCCAGGCCAATATCAGAATAATATATAACAGCAAAAACGAAAATTCAAAACATAATCACGCGAAATCTCGAAGGAGTGCCGTCTGACTTTAAATTGAAAATCTAAACAAACCACACAATTCGAGTGATTTGTATTTTTATTCACCCTGTATATTTTTGTTTGAAATTCTAACCCGGGAATCGGCTCATTCGAGCCACACAAAAGGGAATTTGGTCACTCCGTTAAAATACTAACGAATAAGTGAAACATAAACTTACCTGTAATTCTTCGTGGTATAGAAAGATCTATTCTTACAGTTTGTTGAAATTTTTTGAACAAATTACTCGAATTCGAATCATTCACGTATAATCGAAAATAAATTCCTAAAAGTGGCTTTTGTCTAGGAATTCATCGAGTTTCGGCTCTATTAAAATATGTAATCGTAATTGAAAATAAAAGATTTTCGGAGAAATGAAGCCGAAAACGAAGAAAATCTGAGCAGATTCGAATAGCGTCCATTCGAAACGAAGATCCAGCGAAGAATGAAGAAAAAAACAAACACCTGGTTCAAAATAAAAGTTTTTGTAAGATTGCTCACGATTGGCCAGTGTTTTCACGGGCGACCAATCGGAGGAAGCGTTACGTAAGGCATACATACTAATTTGCATAAATTCTAGACAAGAGGGAAACGTGAAGTCTTCTTATTACGAAATTTCGCAATTTTAAAATTAGTGGTTATAAATATGGCTCATACTAGTTTCTATATGACTCCTTAAAGGCTAAATATGGCACATACAATCCAAAATATAACGCTTACACATGTCCATACATGCGAATAGCTGCAGTTATCGTTTTCACGCTAATCTGAGTTTAACTCGCCATTAGAGATGCATATTACTATTGATAAATCAGTAAAGACCGATTTAACTATACACTTGCAATATGGCGCATCTAGACAGATTACAAAATCAAGCCATTAGAGAGTTTGAGCCAGCCATCGCCTTAACGTTAACTTTAACGTTAACGGTAGGAAGGGAGGAGCTACGGACTTTACTATCCAATGAATTAACTGAACGTGACGCGCACTCATGACGTTCATTTAGTTCATTGGGTAGTTAAGTCCGTGGCTCCTCCCTTCCCGCCGTTAACGTTAAGGTTAACGTTAAGGCGTTGGCTGGCTCAAACTCTCTATTTATGTACAGTAATTCGACCGTTTAACTAGGCGTTCGTTATTAGACAGGTTGTGCCAGCCAACGTCTTTATACTGACCTTAACTGTATTGGCAGAAAGGGAAGAACCACGCATGCGCACCCATGAAGTTCAGTATAGTTCATTGGATATTTCAATGCATGGTCTCTCGATCCTTTCCGGCCATTACAGTTAAGGTCAGTATAAAGACGCTGACTGGTACTAACTGTCCATTTTGAGCCAGCCAACGTAGTACGTCTTTATATTTATACCTTAACGTAAATGGAGGGAAGGGAAGAAGCACGCATGCGCACCCATTACGTTCAGTTAGTTCATTGGGTTCATTCCCGCCATTAAACTTAAGGTAGTAAGTATACAAAGACGTTGGCATGTTCAAAATAGACAGTTTATGCCATCCAACGTCTTTATACTGACCTTAACTGTAATGGCGGGAAAGAAGGAGCATTGCCTCGAACTACCCAATGAACTGAACGTCACGAGTGCGCATGCGTGCTTCTTCCCTTCCCGCCGTTAAAGTTAAGGTAAATATAAAGACATGAGAGAGTTTGAGCCATCCATCGTTAATGAAACGATAACGAGAAACAGCGCTGGCGGCCCGGAACGTCAAGGGCTACCCTATGCGAAGCAAGGCATTCCAATGCCATTCATCCGTTATCGTTATCGTTTCGTTAACGGTGGATGGCTCAAACTCTCTAGTATCTGGCACAAACTGTTTATTTATAGAGACTGTACATTACATTGCATATAAACTTCCTCACCGTTTACTAAGATGAATAAAGGATTTCAAAATTATTATTGGAAAGCGAGCATCACTAAATTCGCAGTATAAATTCGCAATTTCTCAGTAAATATTAACCTAATTTTACAAAAACAAATTACAACATATTGTGGACACCCTCCAAAACGATTAACATAAATTTAATACTTTAAGAAGACAGATTTATGGCACTGTGTATTAAATGAGATGACAGCTCTGAGAATAAGTAGAGTTTGCAATAATTTCAGCTGGCAAAGTTCACTTACACGAACACTTAAGTTTCGCAGCACCCAATTTGCCAATTCAAAGAATTAAATCACGGATGCTAAATGTATTTTATATAAAACAAGATAAGTACAAAAAACACGAACAGTTCGTGCCAAATATTGAGGAGGAAAAACAGCAGCGTGAATTTAAAGATAGCCGGGCACAAAATGCAACCTCCGGAGTATTTGATCATCTTCTTGGTCGCGATGGTCGCCAACGGCCAGAATGAAAAATGCCGGATAGAATTCTGGGAGAGCGATAAATGGATGATAAAATGCGAAAACCTCACCACTTTGAGTGATGGTAACTACGCGGCACAGTTTATCAAGAACAGCGTGAATATTGCGAGAATTGACATGATACGCGGTGACACGGCCGTACTTCCGGCAGACATCTTCGCAACGACCAAGATTACGTACTTACATTTCGATTATTACCGAATGACGGATATACCTCACGAGCACATCAACTCCGTTTGCGCTACCTTAAATATGCTCTGGATCCAGAATTCAGAAATCAGCAGCGGAACAATTCGAGCGACGAAATTGAGGAATTGCAAACAATTGAATCTCTTATCAATATTTAACAGCGGTATTACGAAGATCTTGCCGAATGCCTTTCAAGGTCTGGACAACTTACAAAAATTGTATCTCGACGACAACAAACTAGCATCGTTGACCAAAGAAAGTTTTCGAGGACTTAACAAGCTCGTTGATCTTAATCTTATGAATAACAATCTGGAAATATTAGAAGAGGGAACATTTGACCCTATCGGCAACACCATTGAGTCTTTTTACTTGTTCGGTAAGTTTTCGATCATTTGCATTTAATATTGTGCGCGAAAATTTGGGATTTTTTAAGAAATTTCCACAGGATTCATTATTTCTAATAATACCTTTACTTTTCTAATCGAACTTGTACATAAACTAACGGAGGGGAGGGAAATTTCACAATTTCGATGATGTAGCTTTCATCAACGAAAGTTAAAGCTAAACCGATTTGTTTTGCAGGAAACCCTCTTCATTGCAATTGCTCCATAAAATGGCTGCAAGACTGGGTGAAAGCCATAGAAAGGAATAAACCGCATTTATCAACCGAATTTATAATAAACTGTGTTGGACCACAGGATGTTGACTTCTTACTGATGCCATTATACGACTGTATCCCGACAATGCCACCAATAACAACACCAACAACACCAACAACAACTCCGGTTTGCACAGAGTGTAAACCAGAAGATGTCGTCAGTAAGCTTTCGGAATTGCTGACAGCTCTGCTAGAAGATGCAGCTTGTGATTCCCTACAAGAAAAGTCCGATGAAGATGTAATGTCGAAGCTGAACTCGGCTCTGGAAGTTAAAAAGTCAATCGTGTTGTACAAATCAAAATTTGGGAAGACGCAAACATCCGCGCAGACGCAACGGTTACCATCCGGAGATTGCAAACCAACTGTCGCGGAGTTGTCAGAATTATTGACAGCTTTGCTAGAAGAAGCTTCGTCCTATCCGATGCTAAAATACTCGGACGAAGATATATTAGCTAAGCTGAACTCTGCCCTGGAGATCAGTAAGTCGGAACTCTCGAAAGATTTAATATGTGGAAACAAACCCTAGGTCCATATAGCGAGAAGAAAGATCCACAATTATGTGACATTACGAGAAAACTGAAGTGATTTTAAGATTCAATAATTATCAAAATAAATTTGTACTGCTCGAAATTTGCATTTAACACTTTACTGTTTAGAGCGCAGAACGAAATTACAGTTTAATACAGAAGTTCACGTTGATAACAGAAACTGACAAACTGATTGGCAAATGACCAGTAAAATAATGGCTGTCATAGAATGAGGAAAGTTTAGCTCACTCGATGTCAACAAACCTATCTGGGGGTTCTGGAAATAGTTCTAGCAGCCAGCACAACGAGAGAGGTCATCAATTCCAACAGTTCAACCATCGAAATTATAGAAATACCAACCCAAAGACCTAAATTGCCACCGAGGGACCCTAAGAAGTCGGCCCACTGAAAACGAAATTAAAACAAAGTATGAACAAACAAATAAACATTTTCTGCGTGCCTATACTTGTCTCTTCGTGTTTGTTAATTCAAGAAAACTCAAGATGTATATGTATAGCTATCAGGCAGCAAAAGCGAGAAATGTTTAAAGGCTTCGATCATATCATGGGCCAAAATGCTGAAGGCCCATATCATTTTTAAACCCAGAAATAAATAAATTAAAAAATTACGTAACGGAAATTTTAGGCTCTTCCCTCATAGACTCAAACATAGTGGTGGCCATGTAAAGCTCAAAACCAGAAAACGTACTCCTGAAATCACGAAAAAAACATTTTTAAAACAAATAGATTAAACGATAGAACGCAACATGGGCACATCAGGGCCTTTATTAAATAATAGTGTAGTTATAACGTTAATGAACTTGCATGTTAATGGATTGGCTGCTATCATCGGAGCGATTAGACATAACTTCTTTAACCCAGTCCTAGTTTAGAAACAATAAATATTTTATAAATTGTGTTTTACATCAACATCTGTCCACATTGAACACTCTTGGGACCAAGCACAAGTGTCCATTGCATCACAGACTAATTCATTCGAGAAACGTATAATTTGTACTGACCACCCAAACGCTCTGGCTCAGCCAACGGTCATCGACGTCCGCTCGTAAAGCGTAAGAACGGGCCCTAAGGATGCTTAAACTTAACACTCCGTTAACTAAACGTCGATTAACGTTAACTAAGAACTCACTTGCACGACTTCCCGCATCCGCACAGAGCGCCGGCGTCGCTCTCGTCCATGGCGTCGCAGGTTGCTAAAAGGGACAAAATGGCGGGGGAAATAAACAAACAAACAAACATACAAAATGGCTTCAAATTCAATTTCATTGAAAAGCGATTTTGGACCTTGTTTGTTACAAACGTCGTTTGGAAACTGGTTAGGTACGGGCAAGTATGGCACCACGCAGTCGCAAAGGTCGATGGTCAAGTTCTGCATGCACGATTCGCTGCAGGCCTAAGGGTACAAAGGACCAGAGATCGGGACTGCTTAGATTCTTTGTGGCTCTTGAAGTCGCGGGGTCTTTGGAGCTTTTAGAATCTTTGAGGCAGTTTTGGTTGGGGGTATTCAATATCTGTGAGAATATTGGGTTCTTGTGGTCTATTAGACCCTTGTGATTTATTTGGACCACGAGATTTTTAATATCATCAGGGCCTTTATTATCAACGGGGATTTGGGGACACTCACCTCCGCCGTGTAAATGTAGGGCCTTTCGGACGTGTAGTAGAGTGACCGAAAGTCCCTTTCCTTCGTGTCCACGCACTTGCTCATGTAAGGCTCTTTCAAACGGTTGAATTCGCTCTAAAATACACAAAAGCATGACAAATACAAAACATTGTACATGAAAGGGCCTGTCCAGATGCTGGTTTCACCACTATAGCTCCAACTGAATTTATAGTTTTTCAGCATTTTAAGGGCATTTTACCATGGTGGCCCCCAATCTGAGCCATCTTCCGTGATAAAGGTTGTAAATGCGTCGATCATCTAGGACTGGGGCCGATCCCGGAGGATGGATGAGCAGGATGAGACCTTGGTCCCTCTCCATGTATGGGAAAGCGCCATCGAAGTCGGACCTCAACATGATATTCAAAGCTATTCAAATACAGAAGTCAAACATCATAATTATACAAATATATTCCACATCTCGCTTACTTTTGGAAATTGTCACAAACTGTAAAGAATTTAAAACATATTGCCATACGTACATACTGATTTGCTTGCCATCAATAAATTGGACTGATTAAATCCGGGATTAAAAGTGAAGCAGTTGCCGTAATACAAGTTATTGAAATGCAAAACTTCCCTTAAAAAAACATAACATTTATTAAAAATAAATCGCTAACAGATAAAATGAGCAAAATCCTTACTTCTGGCAATCGTTATCTCCGAAAGTGCAAGAAATTAGAAAATATGTGACGGGAATTCCCATTTTCTCTCTCTCCGATTCGTCCAGATTAAGCAGGTTTTTGTAGAAGATCTTCTCTTCGAATCTGTAATCGCTGTTTAAAGTCTGAAATTATACGTGTAACATAAAAACAGCATTAGTAAATCACGTGTCAGCAAAGGTCCTTCGCTGAGCTGCTGCAGTGCTGCACTTCGATACCCAAAGCAAGACTTCCCTTATTTGAGTTTCTTACATTCTACTTAAGATATTAACTATACGCAGCCAATTCTTGCAAAAAATCAAAAGT
>JAUJYV010002056.1:0-14065 GCA_033995625.1 Ophyiulus pilosus
TAGTCCCCAAAAGAAATGAACCTTGACCTTGCATTTCGATCGAACGCATTCGTGGCAATCATGGTGAACGAAAAAAGAGAAAAAAATGTTGCAAAAGAATTTCGCAATTTCGCGCCAAAATGTGGTCTCACATAAACCAATACTAAACAAAATAAACAATACATTGAACTAGTGTATGATATTATTAATGAACACTCACTTATGACAAATTGTAATATCATTATAAACAAAAATGGTATCCCTACCTAAACTTAAGGTAAGACTTTTCCAAGTCTTTTTACAAGTTTTACTTTGACTACAAAGTTTTAGGTTTGTCTGTTTCAGTGTGTTTGAGAGAGAAGTTTATACTGGTTTCTCTTATAAGTGGCAGTCCAACCACTTACTCGATCCCTAGTACTCAGTTTCTCTCTGAAGTTCTAAGCTGAAGATCCCAGATTATATTCTTTTTGAAAAGTTAATCCTTTTAGCCCTTTTTGTTTTTTGGCCAATGACAGCCCTAGTTATTTTGGTAAATTAGATATAACCCATGGTTGTAATTTACAACCCCTAAATTACCTCCCAATATGCACTTATGTGTAGTCTGGGCGCCATTTTGCCCGGGTTATTTTTGAGACAGGTTGTTGCCTTGGCCGCCATCTTGTTTTCGCTCTATTTTTGTGTCATATTTTTACTGTTTATTTTTGGCACATTTTTGGGTATTTTTTTGTATGTTTTATCCCCCCAAAATCCCATAAATTAATTACACCCTAATCAATTAAGTATCCACAAATCCCTCGGTCGATATAAAGATAAAACTTCCTTTAATGTTGGCAACGTTTCTTCAAAAAGATTTTATCAGGCCATAACAATCTCTACAATTCCACATCTCACTGGACATTCCAATATGATACTATAATAATCACAACCCTTACCGATCAGATTCAAATCAATTCCGTGATTTACAATCATTACGCACACTAAGCTTATTTGTCAAACATACAACAACAATTTTCCAACAATCAGACATACTGGGCAAAATTCTGCTAACCATTAGTGCAGCCAATTCTAAGCCCACTTCATTGTTCAGGCACCAAACAACATGGCCACAAAACACACTCAGTATAAGCCATTTTGGGCTCCCCCTGGTGGCCAATTCCGTAACCCGCTATGGCCATCAATTTGAAGCGGCAAATTTGAAAGTGTACGTCTTGTAAATACCGGATACAAGTGTGTACAGGTGTGGGGGTCACCTGCTACACATCCCTGTCCGTGACACCATCCCTATCAGGGGTTAAGGTTTGAAAAAGGCGGTGGGTGGTGGTGGGTGGTGGTGGGTGGAGGCACCCTAATCAATACTAATAATGGTTAATATCCCTTTAACAATTCACAATCCATCCCTACCCAATTATATTTTGCTCAAACAGCAAAATATACAAGTGGAAGAGATGGTATGCCACATCAAAATACTTGAAAGTAACACAATCACTCGAAAATATATAACGGAAAAAGGTTAAAAATGCAATCAAAAATATTCAATATACTAAATCAATATACTCAACTAAAAGGTTAAAGCTGCATCATAATCAGCGTTGGCAACACACTGATGTTGAGTGTACATTATATGTCTGTTCACTTATGCAACACTGAAGTGATACTACAGTTGGATCCCGTTGTTGGGTCATATTTCTTGGCCCAATCAGCATTGGTACTTTTGTATGCATGCAAGCAACTCACATTTTTCTTTGTTCAGACGTTTTTGCTTGCGTTTCTGGATCCGACGTGATCCATGACCTGGTAGAGATCGTTTCTCTACAGGTTTGAGTTGTTGTCTGGGAACCGTTGATTGTTTTATGACTTTGGTGACCAAGCGTTTTGCTTTATCATCATAAAATTTGGTCAATTGGGCATCCGGTTGATCCTATTCGGCGTTGTCTAGTTCCGGCACAGCACTCGTGTCAACCCTTTCCATGTGTGAGGATCTCACCTTGGAAATGGGTATTTCTGGAGTCATTGTGGTGAACATCAGCTTTGTCATCCGCCCTGAAGGAACAGCCAATTTTTTTGATTTTTGAACGGTTGATTGTAAATGTAAACCTGTTGCTGAAGAGATATGCTGTGACATTCAAAAATCGCTGTGTTGATACTGCAAATGGATGATTAGGCTGAATGAAAGCACTGCTTGATATGAAGAGTACAGTAAAACTGTGAACTGGAACACTGTAGAAACACTGTTGATACAATCTGCATCACTGTTCCAAAAAACTGGAACACTGTTGAAGAGCACTGAACATAGACCTTGCACTCTGGAGCACAGAAGAAGTGTGAGGTTCTGTGGAGAGAACCTGCTGTTTTCATTCAGGATGAAAGTTCCAAGAATAAGTTTTACTGATGACTCCTTTCAAGTTTTTTAGGGAATACAAAACAACTAAATATAGTACCTTATGAAGGACAACAACCCTTATTTTTTAAAACAGTTTAATATACATGAAAACAAAATATAGCAATAATAATAGCAATAATTGAAGTAATCATAACATACAACTTATTTCCCCAATTTCCAAACATATTGAACAAACTTCCAGTCAATGAAAAACCATCACCAGGTGCATATCCTGCAATTGAACTTATGTATGTGCTGTTAATTCCTTTAATTATAATGGTTGAATCCTCAAGACAACCATCAAATAATTCACATGCTTCATTAAATTGTGAAAACAGACATATTTTATCATAGATACATTTTGTATCACTTTTAATTTGAATTTGATACTTTTGAGGAGTAGTTGTTAACTTTATAATTCTTGGTGATATCGATATAGTATCGATATTTACTTGAACTTCTCATGGTAAACATGTGCTATATGCTTTGATTTCTATTGTTGCGAGCATTGCGCATGAGTAGCAACCTTTATGTGAAATAATCTTTTCAAATTTTGGACAAACTTTTGTTGTTATTAATGCTATTTTGAGATTTTCTAATGTGATACAACCACTGGTGTAGATGTGAGCAACTTAGATTCTAAATTTCCATTTTTATTTTGAAAAAGCTTATGGTTAGAAACTCCCATAGGTATGTATTTTTGGTGAATTCCTTTTTTAAGGGCCTCACCTTGTAGGAAGGTTAAATTCCAAGTTTACCAGTGTGGGTAAATTTTAAATCACACGCATTGACAAGTTTCAGATATACAAGCAGATTTTTATCTTCTAATTATGAATTTTCATTACAATAAACCAATTATTTGTTTTCCAAAATAACAATGGGTTTTACAATTATTTGAAAATTTAGCTTACAGTACTTTATGAACGTTGCTCACAATATGGTAGTAGCACGTGTAAAGATTTGGCACTCCTGGAGTAGATTTGGAGAATTTGCTGATTTATAGTGGCCCTTTTTCGTAGCCCTTTGGTAAACACTTAGTTGAACATTAGAAGATTATATACCAAAGACACTGAGTTGGACAGTTGAACAATTTTGATTCCGAAGACACTGAGTTGGCTAGTTGAACAATTTTGATTCCGAAGACACTTGGTTGGACAGTTAAACAATTTTGATTCCAAAGACACTTGGTTAGACAGTTGAACAATTTTGATTCCGAAGACATTTGGTAGGACAGTTGAACAATTTTGATTCCGAAGACACTTGGGTGGACAGTTGAACAATTTTGATTCCGAAGACACTTGGTTGGACAGTTGAACAATTTTTATTCCGAAGGCACTGAGTTGGCTAGTTGAACAATTTTGATTTCGAAGACACTTGGTTGTACAGTTGAACAATTTTGATTCCGAAGACACTTGATTGAACAGTTGAAAAATTTTGATTCAGAAGCCAGATCAGGATCATATTAATTTTGGAAAATTTTCTATCAAAAAGCCCCAAATAACTTAAATTTAACAGTTTTATTATTTTTTGATTACCCATGGTGCATTTGGTTACTTCTCCGTATTTATTTATTGGTTAATTAATTGATCAAATGGTTTGAGGTGGATTTTTAGGGGTGTTGATCTTAATGATTGATTTTCAAGGGTTTTATTTTTCGTAAATTTGTCAAGTGGTTCCCATCCGTGAGGTGTTAAAAGATGAGGATGTCCAAAAAACGTTGAGTGTTTTTCCCATGCTTACGGTGTTGATAGATTTGGATTTCGTGGGTGGTCCGAAAGACAAAATGGAGGAGGTTTGAAATTTATTTATTTTACAGGGTGCCCCAAAAGTATCCCAATATCATCTCATTTTAATGAGCAACATTATGCCCCTATGACAGGTAACATTCGAGATTTTTCCTCGATCAATTGTTTCAGGTATGTTTCCTGCTTTTCACAGGTCAATTTTAACATATTAAAATGGCAATCAACTGATTTTTCGTCATACGCAAAAAAGTGTGCATATGCACTATTAGCTTGCACATCTCCTATTTTACCATGCGTAGGCTGTCGGTAATCGGCAGCATCCTCGAGGTAAGCCTCTTGTGAATTTGCAACACTTACTACTAAATTTTTTGGTAAATAAGTTTGTGATTGATAATATGTACCCACTACCTCTAGGTATATCTTTCCCGAACTTTTCGTTATTGTTTTTAAATTTTTTATTCTTACTGATTCTGTTGTGCCATTTATTTTCAAGGCAACTTGTATTATAGGTGAACATAAAGTGCCAGTTATTCTTTTAACTGCAAATGATAGAGTGTAATCGAGTTTAAGATACCAACGGTAATGGTGACAAGGTTGATAATTTAGTATAGCACACATTGAACCACTATCTCCTGCATAGCATTCTGCAATGCCAGGCCATTTTGACAATGTTTGCCCCATCCACAGTACTTATTTTGAGGACATGCTACTTGATGTATTGCAGTCAATGTTGTGGGAAATGTGCGATACTCTATCACAGTATCCCACTCACACTGAACTTCCTCAAAACTTATTTCCATTGTGATCAAATGATTATTCTGTTTATCTGACAACCATACACAGGCAGTATATTCAAATATTGAAAGAGTAACTTGGGCTTGGGTGCTTATTGAGCATTGTTTTCAATCAGGAGAGTTTTGACATTCTGTTATGTCAACCTGTAAAATTTTGTGTTCAGTACAAGTTGAGTGTACTACAGACAATAAAGTAAAGAAAAGAAATATACAAATAATGCATGAAGTTGGACCTGTTAATAGTGATGTTTTTCTCTTTGGTTGGTCTACCATGTTCTCTAGATTTTTCTGAGTCTTAATTGCGGTATTTTTAATTTTACTCCCGCTAACAACTCTTACTAACATGGTTAGCCTTAATCACTTTTAAAAACAAATATAATGATATTCAAACAGCTTCAATGCACTTTTCAAATAAATGATAAGGCTGTAACAATTGAATATGAAATATATGTTGTCATACAATTCAAATTTTTAAGAAAACTTATTCGTAGTACACAGTTTACCTTTGACATATGGAACATCCTTCTGCGAAGAATTTGGCTTCCATAAATTTTTCTTTTATTGTTATCATTATAATATGGATATCTCCAAAATGATGGGAGAAATCATTGGGTAGAATGATTTGCCCTGATTCTGGTATATTAAATATTTGTTCATATCCATTTTTGTAATTATTAATGTACCGACTTCATTCAAAGTGTAGATTGGGTCGGTAAATTTAATAATCTACTCCTTGTTGAGAATTAAATGAATTTGTGGCTAACAGTACTCTATTCTACCTGGACTCAATAGTGTGTCTAGTGATGTTAAAATAACATCCCTTGTATGAAATAATTTCAAAATTTTCAATGATTTTTCCAGAAATTTCTTAATGTATAATAGATATCTTTTCTGGTTTGACATCACATTTTCATGAGCCAGTATTAGCACAACTACGTGCATCACAGTACTCTTGTGCAAGAATTGTTAGTACAATTACAAGGAAAATTCCCTTCCATGCATTGGTACATTTCTCCTGAACCACGTTCATCCATTTTTGAATCTAAATGCAAGGTATAAATCCTTGTTTCCCATGCAGTAACACAATATTGACATTCTTTACTTTGACATGCTGATGGTGTTACTGTAAATGGGTAATCTTTAGTTTTAGGTTCACATTTCAGTCTATATTGACTCCATTTGCACACCTCAAAATAGTTATCATGTTCAGTTCTTTGTGAACTGACCACATGTGGATTCAAGCACAAAATCCATGAACATACAATTGCATACATATTATTCTTCATATTTTCCTAGATTCTTTTCTTGATGCAGTAAGATAAAGAAAGCATCACTATAGTGAGCTTATTTTTGCTCCAGGTTCCAAAGTTGCAACAACTTTAGATATTTATTCATCATTACATCCAAACATTTTTTGCCAATCCCTCAGTTTCTGAACCTGCAGATTCATCATGCTGAGTATTTTGTTCCTGAGCCTCTACCTGTTGAGAATTTTCAATTTCTAAAGGAACATCCTTTATGTTTGAAATATCTGATGCCTCAACCATGAGTTCTGAAACACCTTTAATGGACTTGTGGATGACTCTGTATTTTGTTCATTTTTCTCTGAAGGTTCTGAGAAAACCGGCCCTCTGCTACGTAAGTTTTACCTGAAAGCGTCAGGCTCTGCACTACTTACTTTTGTAGCCCTTCTTGAAACAGGAAGTTCCTTTGCTGTAAAGCTTTGTATTAACAATGTCATCTTCATTATCCATTTCCATTAAATCTTCATCATTATTTTCGGTTGCTTCATTTTCTTGGCTAATTTTCTTATTTTTCTCATTACTTTTCAAATTACTTGGCTTTATAGCCTCACATTTATTTACCTCATTGGATGTATTTGTACCATCAAAATCCCATGGATTTTTGATAACAAATCTATTTATTCAATCTTCATGGACAATTTGCCTATCTTTTCTCTTATACAAATGTTGAATCTCGTAATTAACTGTAGATGTCTGTTTAACAATCCGATAAGGCCCTTTACTTAATTTATTCAATTTCTTCGTTTTTCCTGGCTTTATCTGAGTGGTGTATATTAACACATTATCCCCTCCTTTAAATTCTCTGGGCCTTGCTCTATCAGCAAATAGTTTATGTGCACTTTCCTCTAGTCTTTCTTCGAACTAATCATTCTTTATAATCATCATAATTATACAAAGGTTTTGCTGATTTCGATAAAATTTCATATGGCAATAACATGTCTCTACCGAATAGCATAAAGAATGGCGATTCTTTTGTAGCTAAATGGTTTACACTTCTTGTTGAGATGTGATGATTTCGCCTCGAAATCGTCTCCTGAACAGTTCCTTGATGAGATCTGTTGCTAGATCGGCCTTCCCCAGTGCTAAAGTTCAATTTACTTGAACTCACTCGATTCTGTATAATTGGAGTCACAAATGTCTCCAATTCGCGTAAAAACACTTGATTAAACTAAAACTACTAAGTTAACTGAAGTTTGTTTATTACAATGCATGGAACATTTAAACACAACTGGGATTTATATCCCTTACAGTTAAATATTTCGAGAAACGCGTTTTAGATGAGTTGAGCAGCAAGCTCAGTTCACCTCGTAGATCACAGCAGAAAGAGAGTCCTAAAACTGATTCCAATCAGTTTTGTACAAAGGCAGAGTTGATGTCATTTCCTTTAGTAACATCTTTGGGGTCTTCTTGTAGAAACGGCCTCCAGGCCCTATGCGTCTTAGCCAGGTCACGATGGACATCTTGGCGTTGTCCATCTCCCTTGGGACCGTATGTGGGTCATCTTAGTCTCGGGCTGAAAAGGGGTGACTATTTCTGGGCAGGCCGGAGAAGGTGAATCCTTTCACCTTCTTTGAGATGACCTAAATGGCAAACGGAAAAAACAAGGCAAAAGGTGCACCATACAAATTATGCATGAATTGAATACGCTTTTGCATTAAATCCAACACTTCTGTATGCCATGAGAGCCATGGGAATTAATTCATCCCAATTCCTTTGATTCTCATTAACATAGTATGCCAATACTCTTGCCAAAGTTCCATTAAACCTTTTCACTAAATCATCAGTTTGTGGATGATACGAAGAGGTGAATACATTTTTATTCCCATCAATTTACAAACTTCACTCATTATGGCAGAATTAAAATTTGCACCTTTATCAGTTAATAAGGTCTCCCAACGGCCATATCGAGATATTATCTCTTCGCTATAGTTTCAGCCTTTTGGTCTGGTAGGGCAAAAGCCTCGGGATATTTTGTCAAATAATCGCAGAAAACTGCAATATTATACGTGTTGCCATTATGCGTTGTAGGTAATGGACCTAAAATATCCAATCCTGATCTTTCGAATGGTCTCTGCGAAATTGAGAATTTCATCAAATTTGCCTTTGCACTCGGCTTCCTCTTTTTTTCTGACAAGACTGATAGCTAATACTATACTGACTAACATTCTGTTTCCAGTTTTTCCAGTAGAAATATTTCTTTATTCGTTCCCGAGTTTTCTTTACTCTAAAATGACCTGAAAATGTGGCATTATGACACATTTGCACAACAATCTTTCATTTTTGCAAAAGAAACCACAATTCTTGCCATCTCGGTATCGTGAGGATGATACAAACGCCAACCTTCATTGTTTAAATGGTAAAAGTTAGCTTGTGCTTCCTTTCTCACTTCTGGACTACTTGGGAATCCTGAAAAAAGTTTGAAAGAGGGTTGTAATTCCTTACAATTCTGTTGGTCATTGAGAACATCTTCTTTATACCAGTAAACTCCAAATTTAACATTGATACTTCTTCAGGAACGTATCTACTAAGGGCATCTGCATCGGTATTTTCTTTACCAATTCGGTATTTAACTGTGAAATCGTACTTTTGTAACTGCAACGCCCATCTGGATAACATCGCTGTATCCGTTTTCATAGTCATTAGCTACAGCAAGGGTTTGTGATCTGTAATTAGGATGAACTTTCTCCCCATTAAATAATACTTGAAGTAATTTACTTTATAACCTTCTTTCCAAGTGGTTGAATAATTTTGTTCTGATTTGCTTAATTTTCTACTTGCATTTGCTATTGGATGCAATTGTGTGTGGGTTTTTAGGGCAAAGAGCCATAAAGGCCAAAGATGCCCAAAAGATTACATTATTTACTAGTTAGCAGGGGGGGGGGGGATATCATATTGCACGAAGAGAGGGTGGTAAAATATTACATGTAGACAAATAGGATAAAAGGGAAGTCAAAGGCACCTGCCTGTTACTGCCAAGGAGATCTCTCAACTCGGCAGGGTGGTCTGGGGGAAGGAACGGGCTAAATGCAGACCTCCTGGCATCTGCATAGTGAGCACAATGCAGAAGCAGGTGGCATGCAGTCAGGCGAATGGAACAGCAACAACACTTAGGAGGTGGTTCTCCTAACAAGAGAAACGAGTGGGTCAATCGAGTGTGACCAAGGCGTAGCCTGGCAAGGAGAACACACGGGATAGGTTAGAAGGGGTGGAAAGTGGATCAGGAGAACAGTTTGTTCAAGGGTTCATAGGCCCATTGCGAGTAGATGGCTCTTTTTATGGCAAAGAGTCGATCCTGATATTGCATGCGTAATCTCTGTGGTCTAATAGTTCCAGCTATGGATGCTGCGCGATCAGCAGCCTCATTTCCAGGAATGAGGTGATGGTGGATGTCCAATATGTCATGTGAGCGGGGTGAAGAGAAGAGATTGGAGATGCCACTATCTCCAGACAGCTTTTGAAATCGGAGTAGATAACTGCACGAAGGGTTCTCTCACTCTGTAGCAGGTGCAAGGCTTGGACGATAGCATAGAACTCTGCAGAGTATATGGAGAAAGTCTTAGGGAGGCCATTAGTGAGTGTAGAGGTTGACTAACAACACCTGCTCCCACATCTAAAGATTTTGATCCATCGGTGAAAATGGCAATATAATCATGGAAGCGGGCTCGATGTTATAGAAAGATCTGGCGCTATTCTTCCGGAGGTATGTCTTTTTTAGAAGCAGAAATTATCTTCAAGAGTAGAGGTGGTGAAGTCCAGGGCGGGACAGACCATGGTTGGGAATGGGCAGTGGGCTTGAGCAGAAGATCATGTTTTTTTGCAAAAACCTGCACATGCTGGCGTAAAGTATTAGTTGATGAAGCATTTACTTCCCAGGCAGGCACTGGGCCACACACTAGATCATGCTCACAAAGTGCAGAGAGCTTGGAGGAGTATTGCAGGCTTAGGAAGGTGCGGCGGAGAGACAGGAGGCTCACCTGCCAAAACATACATGCTGGATGTGGGGGATGTTTGGAAAGCTCCTAGGCAGTCTTAAAGCTTGGTGGAGTATAAGATCAAGTTGGTGAAAAACAGAGGCATTGGCAAACTTTAAACAATGCAGCCATAGTCTAGCTTTGGACGGAGAATTGCATGGTGAAGTCGAAGTAGAGTAGTTGAGTCAGATCCCCAAGAGGTAGATGATAGCACTTGAAGCATATTAAGAGACTTTAGGCAGGAAGTACGTAGATGACGGATGTGAGGGAGAAATGTAAGCTTGGAATCAAAAAGAATCCCCAGAATACTCACTGTTGACTTAAAGGTCAAGCGATCACCATCCATGTGCAAGATGGGTCCGTGTGATGGGAGCGTAAGCGACAAAAGTGTATACCTTTAGTTTTTGGGCTAGAGAAACGAAGCCATTTGTGCATGCCCAGGAGGACAGATGGTTAATGGCAAGCTGGAGGATATGCTCAATGAAGGTCATATGATGTGAGCTGCAGTAAATATGTAGGTCATCAATGAAAAGAGCACCGGTGGCAGGGTGTGGTATTGGAGACAGGGCACTGTTGATCTTAATAAGGAAGAGGGAGCAACTCAGTACTGATCCTTGGGGCACATCATTTTGCTGCTGGAATTCACAAGAGAGACAGATGCCTAGGTGCACGCAAAATGTGCGAACAGCTAGAAAATTCCTTATGAAGATGGGAAGATTTCCACGAAGCCCGAAAGATAACAGGATTCCACATTGCTACATAGTATCATACACCTTTTCCAAGTTGAAGCAGACGCAGACAAGATGTTCCTTACAGGAGAATGCAGCTCGGATGTTAGTCTCCAGCGCGAGGAGAGAATCAACTGCTGAGCGTTTACATGTCAATAGTTCACCAACAATAGTTCGTGCGACAGTAGTTCGCCGACAATAATTCGCTGTGAATAAGTTCACCAGTGCAAACAGTTCGCGAACAATAAGTTCGCTATTAAATCAGTTCGTTACTACTTAGTTCGCACCGTTTATTTAATGAGATATTATTGGAAGGGGAATCGAACTGAATGAAAAGCTTTATTAACCACGACAGTCAAATTAAAACCGAAACATTACCATGTGAAACGAACCGATTACTGCATGTATATATTCGTACATAAGTTTTCAAAATGAAAAATTGTGCGCTAAACTGCGAAGATAATCTAAAATATCACGGTTTCTGAAATCTGCTACTATCGTCGCAATTCTAGTAGCGCAATCGCGATACTTTTTTCTGCCCGAATTTGCTGCTTGCCCGGAAATAAATTGTTTGATCTTGATTTCATTCATGCTCTGCTCCTGCTTCAAAGCACCCAAAAATTTCCAGATAGACGGATGATGTGCTCCAACTTGTTGTAAAAAGGTGCGATGCCACCCCTCCACTGAATTATTGGTTTTCGGTTGACCCATTATAACACGATCGTGACAATTCCATAATTCCAGAGGAAATTTCGGAGTACGACGCTGATTACGACGATTCGGTCTTCCAATCCACGTATCTTCGAAATAATCAATTATAAGCTGCGTTTTGGCTGGTATAGGACTATTTTGATCATCTATCAGCGTTTCAAAGACTTGACGAACTGGTACAAAAGCTAAGCTTGGAAGCATTTTGATTGTGAGAGCAAAGTCGGTGTCGTTTTCGTAACGCTGTTGCAACCCATTACTCTAAACTTGTCTATATACACATTGGCTAAGGTGAAAAAAAAACTTTCCAAAGTCACATCCGGGAAAAAATCTCTAAACGTGTTTATGGCACTCAGCTCGAAATCAGTCATGATTGTTTGCGGATTCAAAATATTTTTCAAATTTCTAAGCATCTGCAGCGATCTCCGATTCAATGGGATAGTAGAATCAAAATGCTTGGCGTGCAACGTATATAATTGAGTGAATAAAATAGGAACTGTTTTGAACGTATCATCCGCGTACCAAAGTTCAGATTCGGCCAGCTGCCTCAAATTCATTTCAGTACCAAATACAAGGATTCTCGATTGACCCGGACCACTGTCGCCCAAAAGAAAACGTTGATCGGCGTGTGTACGTAAATATTCATCCGGTATTGTAATATCCACAAGTGATTTCGGATCAGGTAACGGCGCATTGTTTTTACGCCGAACTCGCTGAACTGTGCGTTTCAAACTAGACACACTCGGCAATTGACCAGCTACTGCAGCGGTTAAGCCGACTGATATCGGCTATAATCTGATGAGTAGAATATCTAACTGCAACGGCGTGCTCTTTCATTGATTCGACTGCTTCTTGAGCTAATAAATTAGCGCATTCTGCCGCGTGATTATGTGAATCGTGGTTATAGCTAATGATGCGGTCGTTTAAACTATGCGCACGAGCTAAACAATGAGTTTTTTATAAAACGTACATTTCCAAATAATTTTCCCATCGATGCATCGTTTTTCGTTCATGAAGACGTGCTCTTGCAATTTCAGAAGTGGGTTTCCTCGATCGCTTTTAACAAAATCGTGCAGCATTTTTTGTTGATAATTGATATGGAAAAACCAGCCCAGATTGTTGAGAAAATAGATTTCAATAACAAGACACAAGTCATAACAAGACATTTTTTTATCCTGAAAAAAACTCAAATTATGTGCTATTTAGTCGTTCGGTCTTTTAGCCTTTTCGTAACCTTGAGGGTATCGTAGGTAATATATAAAAATATTTCATAATTCATGAAAATTCCTGGTGCTCGGAGTAAATGTAGAGCAGAAGGTCAAAGGGGGGTGCAAGAAGGTAGGAGGAATTTCACACAACATGAAAAACCAGCCCAGATTGTTGATTTCAAAAACAAGACACCACTGTGCTAAAAATATCCTAGATATCCTAGCTGCTACAGTTTATAAATGGCGAACAAACCTCGCTGCAAAACTATTAACATGACGAATTAAATGATGGCGAACTAAAACACTAACGAACTATTGTTAGGCGAAATGTAGTTGGCAAACTATTGACGTGATACGCTGCTGAGCGGCACCGGCAAAAGCCAAACTGATGTGGAGCAAGGATTTGGTTACTTCCAGATACCACACCAGGCGAGCATTTACCATCCTTTCCAAAAGTTTACAAAGACAGCTTGTCTATGCAATTGGGCGATAGTTCAAAGGATTTGTAGGATCTTTTCCCAGTTTTGCAGTGGCACTACAATTGCTTCCCTCCATTGGGGTGGAAAGTACTGCTTGATGCAGATGCGGTTGAACAGTTTCACAAGAGTTGTAATCGCTGGGTCCGGGAGGTGGTTGTGCATTAAATTGTGCACATCATCCGGACCTGGTGAAGAGCTCCGGCAATGTGTGAACGCAGACAGCAGCTCTGTCCTAGTGAATGGGACATTATAACCTGCTGCAACTTCAGGGAAATACGATAGAACAGAGCGCTTCTCTTGTTCTTTAATTCTCTTGAATGCTGCAGTGTAGTGGGAGTCACTAGAGCATGAGGCAAAAGACTCTCCAAGGATGTTGCCCATTTCCTCCATATCTCCTACTGGACGACCTGCATGGTTTAAGATAGACAGCAGGTTGGGCATACAGTGGCTGACAAAAGTTGTTCGACGATCCAAATATTTCTTATAACTTTAGTAAATGAAATGCTATAGCTTGAGACCAAATGAGTAAAACATTCCTAATTATATATGAAATCTTGCTTTTCAATATGGAGTTTTGTCAATTGACAAAATATGCAAATTAATCCAGTTAAATAAAAGCTGAATGGCAAAAGTTTTAGAACAATCAACAATTTTAATTGCAAAGTAAATTAAAAAAAAGAGTACATGGTTAATACTTGATGGAAATTAATATTTGGTGGCCCATCCTTTATCTTCAATCACAGCAGTACACCTGTGATAAATTGACTCC
>JAUJYV010002057.1:0-14064 GCA_033995625.1 Ophyiulus pilosus
TAAATGGGTCTCGTGTAAAGATGAAGTTAACGATGTGATTTTACAACAAATTAAGGAAAAACATTTGTTGGCATGCTGTTCTCGACAGAATTGATTCTGATGTCAGTGTAAAAGCAACTCAAGCTTACCGCCATTTCGGCATGGTCCAAGTGACTTTTCAGACCAATCGCAGTAGCGGTGGGTAGCCCAATCCTTGCACAGATACTCCCTGTCCTCGCTTGCACGCTATCAGCTTTTCCCACCCACCCGTCACCGACACCCAAAAAGCAAACAAGGGGCTTCCCGGGACGGACAAATCAACGTTCTTTAGCAAACAACAACTTTTGACATCGCGTATTGCTTACTTGCTCGGCGTGGACGGATTCGAGCAAGGAGTTTTATTTTCGAAATAAAAAAAAAAACTTGGTAGAAACTGTTTGGAATGCACATGGCCAACATAACGATAAGGGCATGTTACAGAGGGCGAATACCGCCTAACAAAAGAACCGACACTAACACGGTTATAATTATTTTGGTAATACATGGTGGGTCTTTGGCAGACAGTTTAAAATGACCAGTTGGCAACGATTGTGGCGGGCCGAGTGGGAGCTCCAGCCCACATTTGGGTAACTAGCCATGCTTCTATACTGACAGGATTTTACTCCGAAACGACACAACTGGCCAAAAGCAATAAACTCCAACCACCGCCCATGTTAGTTCTCGGGACTGTCCTTGAGTCGCTGGGCAGTGCCAGTCAGCCAGAGTTGCCGTGCAATTTTCGAACCAATTTAGCCAGGCGTGCTGTTAATTTTGGGGTGAAATTAAGGGGGATAACACATTCCAACCTGGAGAGAGGTGGGGATTTCTAAAATTTACTCTCCCAGCAAAGCAGTCGCACGAAATTAATACAAGTTTACATTTTTCTGAACTTAACTTTACACGGTTGTTTTCAGCTTTTGATTGCTTAAAAGCAGAGCAAAATTGCTTCATTGTTACCAATTTAGTATTTAATAAGAAAAACGACCAAGTAAACAAAATTGATCCCAATTTTTTTTTTGTTTCATTCTTTTCCTTCCGCATTTATAAATAAACTGAACAGTACATTAAAGATTTTGAACTAACACGAGCAAGACGAATGCATTAATTTTCATGGAAGAATACTCCAAAACAACGAATTATTAGATAATGCGAATGTTCCAAAAGCGTCCCTCGTTTCAATAGCGCACAATCTGATTGCACGCGCAATTTCAGAAAAAGGTTAAACTCATTTTGCTGCAAATCTGGCTGCCGGCAAAGGATTAGTGGTCTAATACTGCTTTGGGATAGGGGTGTGTGCAAGGGCGTCAGGTGTGCAGAGAGGACCAACGGAAAGGAACTGGAAATTGGGTGCCTGAGGAGGGTGAAGAGTAGAAATAGGCCGTTAAAACAACGAGGGAGAGACTGGAAGGGGCATATACAAATGGGAGATGGAATCTCACGAGTAAAAACGGTACAAAAATGAGTCCAAACTTAATCCTGGTCAACTCATCAGCTCTCCCTCACGCCATTTTTTTCTTCACCAGCTCGCGTAAAGCCCCTATTTGAAACTTGTGCAGAGAGCCTACTCACCGCTCTGTCCTGCTTTGTCAGGCTTGCGGACGGCGGCGGAGTAACTGCTTCCACTGCCCGCTGAACCAGTTTGCTCCTTGGCCGGTGAACTTGCGGGCCCAAGCGTGATCGTTGTTGGCTCCACGAACGCCGCCGACGGGGCATCTGGGCATCCGTCCAACCTAGGAGGGGAGAAGGGAATGATTTAGCAATCTGCAAACTGTGCTCTAATCATAGCTATGGTAAAGTAAAATTTCACTATTCGGCAGGGGACAATTTGAGAATACAATAAAAACCTGTTTTACAAACAAGAACGATGCACAAACTTATTGGCACAATCATGAAAAACGAAAGACTGATAATTGGAAAGGGCAAACTGATTAAACAAATCGAAACAACAGTCCAAATGACAGTCAAGCAGTGGAAACATTTATAGGACTAATTACAAGTTTAGCAAAATTCTAATTTGTCAATTTCGGAATTGACATTAAACAAAAAATTTGAGTCAAATTCGAAACATAAAATTAGGACGTTTGCATTTGAAATACAGTATTTCAAAAGCATTTTCATAGCTGTTCTTGGTTGTGCTCAAAAGTTCACAAATAAGTTTGTACCGTCATAGCATGAAACTAGGGTTAAATTTTCTACCAATTATTGCCAAGAAAAAATAAATTGAGCCTAAGCCACCAATGGTGAGCTAGCGTCCAACCTGTGTTGCTTGACCAAGGTGCACTCTCCTCTCTCGTTCAAATCAAGGTCGTAGATGTACAAGTAGCCATCGGCCGAAGCTACCAAGACCCTCGGAATTTTAAGAATTCTGCAACATTTAAAAAGTGGATTAAAAAACTTGCACAAAAACGAAAAAATTGGTACTGAAATATAACTATATAAGAATATTAAAGCCGTTTTTGGAAACGTTTTTCATCGTAAAACTTGTAGGACGAATCTGCAGTTCAAAAAAAATGTTAACCAAAACGTAACCAAGACATGGGACGCTTTTTGACGTACATTATTGGCAGAAATGATCATTAGATGCGTGAGCAGACGAGAAGCCACGTGTTGTATAAAACCAGCAATATTTTATAAAAAATAAAAAAATTGGCCAACCAATATTGGCAATCTACTCACGTGGTAATTGCGCAAACATTCTTCAGTCCTTGGAATGGTAGATGTGCGACGGTGATGGCCCTTCCTTGGTTAAACATATCAGTCACCTGCGTGGGCAGATAGCTGGCCGACGACGCAAATGCCTTGGACATCAGGTTCAACCAAGTCTGTGGTTCCTCAACAGGTCTGGTGTGGAATGGTAACATAGAAAGGGGTTCTTGGATATAGAATTAAAAGGATTTTCTACTGGCGCAGCAATTTGCTCTCACGCTTTGTCACTTACACCTCCTTGGGTGGCTCCAACTTGAAGACGTGCACAGTTTCAGTGTTGCTGGAGGCGGTGAGGAAAGTACTTTCAGCGCAGAATGACAGGGAATATATGGACACGCACCTGCAAAATACAAGTATCGAGTCCACATTTTATTTTTGTCGATCAAGAAAGATTCAATTTCCAAACTTCGATTGAAAGAATTGACTATGATTACTAACTCGGAAAGAAATAGACGAAACGAGAAAATAATTCAACAAAAACATTCCGAAAAAAGAAAAAAAACTAACCGCTTCACTCCTCGCCTGAACTCGAACAGTTTGACCCCATCAACTACGTTAAACACGCGTAGCACAGTTCCCTGGCAAAGTCAGAAGCAGTTAGAACTCAAATTTAGGGTCAAATAAATTAGAAGTCAAGGGATATAGAAACTAACCTTATCCGAAGCAGTGGCGATCATGTTTCCACCTGGATTAAAAGCCAAGGCTGCCAGTGGGTTGTTGTGAGCGGGAATCATCGTTTTGGCTTGCTGTGCAGATAATAACGAAGGATGAAAAAAAAAAATAGTCCCTACCAACACTAGCTATAAATGGCATGCAGGCGACCAAGTTTAAAACAAAACAAAACCAAAAACTAACAAACAACTTTAGAAATATATTAGCACGGCATTCAAAAAGCAACTTTTCAGGGTTCCAAACCTGCACTGGGTCGTTGACTTACCAAGTGATCGGCATCAAAAATCTGCACTTCCCCTATCGTGTTGCTGCCGGGATAAGCCAGATAGCAGTTATCGCCGCTGACCGACAAGGCGCACAACCCATTCACGTTAGGGGGCGTATCCCGGATCATGTGCATCACTCTCATGTCCCTGATGTTGTGGATGTAGAGGCTTTCTTCCAGACATACTACGAGTCGCTGTTAGAAAAAAAAATACCCCAGCATTTAAGATAAAACGTGGCTAGCTGTTGGAAGGAAGGTTCCGAGACAAATCACGAGTACTCACCAATCTGTTTAATTTTACCGCTAAGATTGTGTTTGAATAACTGTAGTTACAAATTTCGGTGCCCTTCTTGAAATGGCACACCTTGAGTTTTCTAGGCGACGACAGACTGACGACAGCGACCAAGCTGCTGGAGAACAGGCGCTCCACGATGCAAATGTCCTCGTTATCTGCAAACGCGGGAGGAAAAAGTCTAAGTTAGTACAGAGGGAATGCTGCTGGAAGATTTAGAATAATCCAATCCCGGCAGTCCGTCGTGCAAAACGTCCGAGGTGCTCTTATGATGAATATCCTAGTCGAATTACAACAGAATATTGATGGATTCACTTGCTAAACTACTAGGATTCAGTTCTGCAATAAATAACCAGCCAATCGTAGTTGCAAAAAAGCACATTTTAAGACATTAAAATTATCAGTTACAAATATGGCAGGACTTATTTTCGAAATTCCAATCCCCCACTTTAACTTTAATAAATAAACTTTTCGCCCACATTTTTGAGTATGGTACAACTGGAAATTGTTAACATTACGATTGCGGCTTAATTGGTTATTGCACAACTGGGTCTACTTGCATGCAAACAACTACAGATCAGTCACAACGGTGAAGTGAATGAAATGACTACATAATGGACACAATTATCAGCATCAAGCATGGTTGAAACGCACGTGAAAAACGTTTTAACATAATTGGCATGATGATTTCCAATGGCAGCAGATACGTCGCTACAAATATTCGCTTCTTTTGTAAAAGGTGAAAACGTTGGAACTACAGTACATGTATTTACAAGGGTAGAGGTCCAAAGACATCAAGGTCATATAGGGATTAAAACAATGGCGGCGAAATCCCATATGCATGCAAGTCGGTTGAAAAAAGTCTTGAAACATATGAAGACGCGGAAGCGCAATTGAGGGAGATTTTTAGAGGAACTACGCTGCAATTTGCCTAGAAACAACTGTGAAAACCACAGTCAAAATAGTCGGCCCGGCCGGGAATCGAGCCCGGGTCTCCACTATTTCCAAGCATAGGTTAACATTTTGCATTACACAAAAAAGTTCGCAACACAGGTTTTTAAAAAGGAAGGCTTCAATTACAGATTGAACAATTTCATTTCACATGACTTGCACAAATCATACAGAAAAACTAAAATCTTGGTAATTCGAATTGGAGGCCGTATTAGATCTACCGTATGCATCAAGGCACAACCTTCTAAGTGAATTTGTGTGGGATCACGAATTTTACGCATGGAACAGCCTATCACAGAATAGACAGGTTAAATCACAGCAAAATTGTTTCCAATTGCCTGTATGGAATTCTTGTTTTATGTTACATTTCTGTGCAGATTAAGAATCAAAGGGTTTTGCTAGATATTTTCACTGCTGCATTTATTCAGCAGAACTTCCATCTACTCCATGCACCTCTTTTGCACAACCTTGTCTAACAAATTCAAACAAGTCAGCAGCGTTTAGCATTCTATAGCAAATTTCCTTGACTTTCTCCTAACTGCATGCACCTGCACATTTCTGGCCTTAGGAAATGGTGGTTTAGGAACAATAAATTTAAGATGCAAGGCCCTGCAGTACCCATGCATCTTTCTTGAACTATCATGGCAAGGCAGCTTATATCGAGGACGGGGCGGCATTTACTGATTAAACAGCTCAATTTGGCAATTACTGAAAGCAGGACTAATTAGCGAAGGTGCAACCAGGAACGATTGCTAACCAGCACGGCACAAGCAAAGGCAGAGCACCGCCTAGGTATCGAAAGTAGGCCACCTCTTCTTGCAAAGACACCTGGGAAGAAAGGTAGTCAAGCAGGAGAACCTTGGCGGCACAGAAATTTGCCAGCTTGACCTGCTTTAGATGGAGTGAAAGGGGTAAAATGCTACTTGTAGACCTACATATGGTAAAGCAAGTTGAAGACAAAAAAACGTTCAATGAAAAGCTGAAGCCAATAAATTAGCTTAAGATAATTCCAGTTACTGGGGAACGTGACATGTCAGAACTTATTCCACCACGCTTTGCATAATTTATATCAATTAAAAATCACTGAAATTAGCATACAAATTACAGCTGCAACACGGTGGTGAAAACGCAACCACAGATATAGCGCACCGCAATTAAAACAAAGTGGGCTTCAATGAATTTCTTATAAAGTTGAGTGACGCATGCATTTTTTCACTGCTTTGTGATGATAGGGTACTTGCTGGAGTTTAGATCAAAGACATCAAGGTCGTAGATGACCTTAATATTGTTTGCAAAAGCCCCATGTATGCAAGTTGGGTGAAGGAAAGAAGAATATGGAGAGGAAGGAGCCACATTTTTAGAATAACTACACAGACATTTGCATGGAAATAACAGTGAAAAACCACGATAGCCACAGTCAGGGTAGCCGACATTGTTCTCCAATTGCTAGGTGGAACGCGTCACCACTAAAGCACCGCAAAGTCTTGATTTAAGATAATTTTTTTAATCAGCTAAAATTAATTACGTGACTATCCCTAGTATAAAAACAAAAAGTGCAAGTAATTTATATTCATAAATTTTCCAAAAACTAACTATAGATAAAAAGTTGTCTAAAATAATCCTCACCATAAATTATAACGACGGATTCAGAAGATTCTACCCATATTTAGCAATGCCAATAAATACGTTCCGAAATGCCGAATTCTACATTTTGTGCAATTCGAGGCTGTTTTTACACTGCGAATTCAATGAGCTATTTTTCGAAGGATCGTAAAATTGCAATAGCCTAGCAACCAAACCGAAAATTTCCTCCGAACAATGTACATAAAAAATATTAAAACCACTGGGTTAGCACATCGGAAAACGCTCACGAACATTCCCTCCTAACCCGTTCTCTGAAATATGGCTTTTTTACACCTATTTTTCAAAATGAGAACATAAAGGGTTGAATGCCAACGACAAAAAAACCGAAATGCTGGCTGTATAAAAAACGAGGCCATTGGTAAGCCTTGAAAGATTGTTTCTTTGAAGCGAGGCTCCCACAACAAATAAAACTTCCAAACAATAATGCCGTATTTCGATTGCATAATGGTTGAACCCAAACAACCCAAAAAAAACGTCACTAATTAGTACGTAGTCGTCCCTGTGTATCAGCACGATAAAAAAACGAAACCATGATGATAGCATGGTCAAACTTATCGTGAAAGTAAGTAACGACAGAGGGCAAAGAGCCTTCACTTCCTGCTCAAACCTCCCTCGAAGGTCGATTGGCAAGTGGTTACTCATTTCCGTCAACATTCCCAAAACGTTATTGAAATTGCGCTATCTTGGGCTACCTGCTACTGACCATGATCAGGCCTTTCATCAGGGTTATTATCACCACGGTGACACCACACCCTTGTATTCTCTTGGGGAAAATTTCCTTAGGCAGGGTCAAGCCAGTACACTTTCGCCTCGGAAAACAACGCTGTGCTGAAAATCACAATTATCACAAGTTTACATTTACAACGAATGAATGACGAGTTTCGTATCTGCTGTTTCCTCGAGTCCCGCAATCAGGTAAATATCGATATCGAAGAGGTGTTTAGTCTCTGCATGCCGGCAACCTACCCTCAAACCATAAAGTCTTCCGTGGCCCTGAACGTGGTGGGCGTCCTGGTTCGTAGAGTGAATGCGAGTAGGTTAATGTTGACGAGGTAAAGCATGAAGAAGCTGCTGTAGCACTGAGCAAGTCACAGGGACAGTCCTAAACTGGCGCGCCTGTACCACATCAGAGTCTACAAAAATACATACCATTCTCGTAGATCAGTTCCAACTTGTCGATCGAATTCAACGAGAACAACCGATATCCATTCTTGCTCCCCACGGCCAACGAACTGTACGGACAAACAAAAACATAGACAGAAATTGAGCAATCTTCGTTGAAATCAAATATACTTATTAACCACTGTAAAGTCCAACCGAAACAGTTTCTTATTTAGTTACTTACGTCTCGGCCAACAATTTTTTACACAAAAACTAGAAAGAACCTAGAAAAACTTCAACATTTATTCTCCCCCAGGAGAATTTATCCCATTTACCGATAGTTTCAAAACACACAAAAATAACAACAACAACAAAAAACAAGGTGCAATTTTCCTCGCTTTAAGTAGCAATAAAAGTTAAAACAAATAAAATACCATATAGCATAATTTAATTTGAATACGAAATGGTCACAGCCAAATGTATTATCCAAGTTGTTAGTTATGAAAGGTGGGCTCGACCTACATTAACTCTTATAATAATAGTGGTATCAATGTAAACACAATCAATTACAAATAAATACAATTTAGTTTCCCACCCAATGAGAATGTACATAAACAGCTAAGGAATATATATTTTTTAAATAACACAAATAAACAACTTTTAGACAAGTTAAGACAAAAGTTTCAGGCAAGTTAATATAAAATTTAAAGGGGAAATAATGATATAATAAATAATTCAAAACGTATCTTCACTTCATGTTTAAATATCATTTTAGCAAACTGGATTTTTATTTTTGGAACAACAGCTGCGAGGGGAAAAAAGAATTACCCCATGTGTGAAAATAAATGTTGTAAATGCATTATGTAAGAGTATTTCTCAAAGTTTTACAACCACACGTATTTGCTTTATGACCTTATAAGATTCCAAAGAAAATATCGAAGAATTTGAAAATCTGAGGGAAACTTCAAAGAAAACCAAGACAAAGGGATACAACTGCCACATTTTTCGTATAGTAAGCAATCTCATTTTCAATTTTGCTTAGACATGGCATATAATTTCTTAAACAGAGGACAAAATTTTTTTGACAAGGATCAGATGTTTTAGGTATCGAGGGTCAAGTCGTACTGTACACTATAATCACACAAAGTGATTGGTATAAAATTACTTGTTTAAGTGGTATTGTTAAATGTGTGGATTTTTTTCATGGGGTCGGTGGGCCTCATGAAATGCTACAATGAGCTGGACTTTGTCCGCAGGTCATAGTTCTCAAATCCCAGTTTTGAATGGGTTTTTTTAAACTAAAAGGTGCCTTCAAATCGAATATCCTGATTTCCTAGCTCAAAAAAACAAAACATTTTAACAAGCTAAATGTTTCTTAAAAGACTGCTGAAATTCTGGAAATGTATCACATGTCCCAATTAACTAATCTGGGGACATTTCAGGACAGGGATGAGAGATTACATTTTTCTCCGCTGTCTTTAATTTGACGTAAAATCATAGCCCCCAGGTCCGTCAAAGCTCTGCAATTCTACAATTGACCTCTTGTAAAAGTCAGCAAAAAGTAGTCAAGGGTCAAAAGGACTTACTGAATTTTGACAGTTTCATACAATTTCCATGGTTGGTTGGGAAGCCCAAAAATGGGTAATGAGGGCAAATAAGGGAGAGGGGATCTAAATTCTGCCAAAAAAAAAACCCACAGGACGTCCATTGTGGATTGGTCCTAATTTACGAATTTTCAATCATTATTTCAATTATCACTGTCTTTGCTTAAATTGGCATTGTTTTAATTCAAAAACCTCTATCAGTAATAACTGCAATGAACGTTGAAAGGTAGTTACAGTGTTTACAAAACACCACACCATAAAAGACATTTTACAACACCCTGTATTTCGCAAATCCTTAAAATCCACAGTAACCCCTATTTTGGTGCCCTTTGGTGTTTTAAATTTAGTTCGCAGTTAGTAATTTACATTGCCCTGGAGGCTGGATCAAAAGTCCCATCTTCAATAGGGTCAAAGTGACCAAAGGACTGGACGTTAGCAATTAGGTCCCTTTTGCCCTTCTCGCTATACATCTGTAAAGCTCCCTTTCTTTCCCCATCTGACATTATCACCCCTCTAAAGGTCACTTAGCTGCCTGGAACACCAATGCTTGATTTAGAACTTCTCTGCATCTCATATGAGGTTTTTGTAGGGCAAACCATACCTTCCAAACGTGAGAGCATGAAAAGAACGTCTACAGAAGATAACATGCCTTGATAACTTAATTGTCACAAGATTAGCAATATGTTAATTGTGTGAGAGAAGCCTCCCTGCCAACTGCTTTTTAAACGCAATAGAGGGCGGAGAACACATGCCAATTCAATGGCAGTCTCATTGCTAATCTTGAGAAGTACATGCCATATGGCCTACTATCCTTTGTGAAATAGCCATCCATTTAAGCTTGTGGGCCCCTAGTCTAGCATGTCGACACACATTAGCTAATTGCTAAACTTACATTTAAAAATAACGTTTTGTTCACCATCAGGTTTTAATAAATTTGTAGTCTTTTTTTAGACCACGATGAACAATAATTTGTCTACTGCTAAGCTTGTGAACCCTAGGTCAAACATTTTTTTTTACAAGTTTAACAATGGATTTTTAATTAATATCTTGTGGAAAACCAAAACCAAAAAATCCACTGCTAAACTTGTGAAAAGAGCACATGCACAATTGTCAACAAAGCGTTAGCATACTTTTTCCTCTCCACAAAATTAGCAAGATAAGAGTGCGAGGGAAAGCAACATTGTTTTGATTAAATAACACATGAAACAAGTTTATACCAAACAGAGGAAAATAATGAACACAACATTTGAGATTTGGGCAATATCTAAAATGTAAACAAACATGGCGTATATAGTAAACACAAGCTGTAATGTTTTGAGGCAACAACGAAAGCTGCTGTCGCAAATTTTAGCCAACGATTGAAATGGATCCAACGATAGGTGATGAGAACGTTAATAACAAAATAATTATAAAAAATGTCGTCATTTTATTAATATTTCCCCTCCTGTCAATTAGGACATTGCATCACCCCGTAATTTTTGAAAATATCAATATCTCGACAATGGATCGTCGCCTCAGTAGCAGGCCTAACAGCGCACTTTTCGAGGTTGACACCCGGACCGAAAGATTTCAAAATCCCGTGTCATCGTAATCGAAATTGCACAAAAGACGTCAGAAAAAGAAAAAAAAAATGTATGAGGCCTAAACTTACGTGCAATCCTGGTTGAAATTGACAAAAAATACTCCGCTTGAGGGGTCACCCCCTTGGCTTGCTAGGTTCATCAGGTTGGATATCCCAGCTTTCAGAACTTGCGTGACGACGTCCACACTTTGCCCCAAGTTTTGCATACAATAAATTCCTTTTCAGTGTTAACTTAAATAAGACATTGCTTGAATCGCCTTCATTTGCAACTAATTCTCGAAGACAAAAAAAAATCGAACGACACACAAGTCAGCTGAACAGATACGGATATGACGACAGTGAACACGTGAGCACCGATTTCGAATTGCACTCGGATCTATGCGAGTTGCTAAAAATATGTCGAAATTCAAAAAATGTTCCAAATTCAAAGTTCAGTTTCATTAAGTTTTCCAGTTTAGTTTTGCAATTTGTGTAGATCAACTAATGGACTTTGCATATTTCAACATTTAAAACAAAATAATTCATTTATAATTAATGAATGGCTGCGTTTTCTGATTACGATAATCGATAATAGAAACATTCATTTTCTTGACATAAACTTTCAAGTTTATTTTTACAATTTATGTAAATTAATTAATGAACTTTTATATTCTTTTATATTTGAAAATTTTAAAAATACAGCCAATAACTTCAATATATTTTTTTACAAAATCAAAGCAAATGAAATATTTTTTAATTGTTAACCAATAGTTCCTAGGCGTGCAAGCAAAACATCCTAAAACCATATTTTCATTTGTCAAGAATTTATTTTGACATCCAACGTTTTCTATAATGACATTGAATGTTTAACATTATTGAAAATTCTAAATTATCCAGCCAATGATGGTAATACCAGTGAAGATGTTTTAGAATATGGTTTTGATAGTGGGGTTGCTGCATACTTTTCTTGAATAAACCATATGTACGATTTTTATGGTAATGGAACAAAAGCTCAAAGGACATTTGGTCCACCAACAGTCAAATGTTATCATTTTTGGGTTGAGGTTAGGTCAGGCCAGGCCTACTCAAACAGATCGACGCTATACAGGGCTCGAGCATTTTCGGCGAGGATTTTAATGTAAGAAAGCAAGGATATGGGACCTCGGTTTAAACTCTCAACAGAAACAGACGCCACTTAGGCAATTTTACTCATCCGAAAAACTTCCAGTCAACCTCAGCTTAACAGCAAACCCCACATGTCAGGCTCTGATCGTGTTCAACCCTTGTTATGTGTTACCAAGGGAAATCTGTTATTTGGTCACTCTCAATGACCCACCAGAAAAAGTTGAGCATAAAAATCATTGCCAGATAAGAAATACTTCTTTAATTGTCTATTGTTCCTTAAGGTGATGCAAAAAGCACGTGCTTATATTTGACTAACCAGCTTAAACAATTTCTTCTGAGGTTGTGGGATTACGTGATAATGAGGCATATAAATGTCATTGTCTTTTTCGTCAAAATAAAATTCGTTTGCTATCCACTTATTCCAGTTGCAGTTGACTTTCTCTATGGTTATGTAAACCACGCCATCTTCATAAGCAAATAAAGTCATGTCTCTGCCAAATCCAACCTATATGAGAGGACAAGTTATTGATGAAACATGCTGAAATCAATACTACACTTAAGTGCAAAAAAATCGACTCTGCTACATGAATCAAGTAAAAATGGGTTTTTCTCAGCAACCAAATGTTCGATTTAAAATCGGAAAAATGTGTTTTGTAGACAATTTATTCCTCTTTATAATTCGCCTAATTTTCAGAAAATTCCTGATGAATCCTTGAGGCGAAAAATGTTGAACTTAAAGCAACTCAAATTTGCATTATTTATGCAACACATATCCAGACATATTGTTAATTAATGGTTTCTCGATAAAATGACCACTCGACCAGAAGTAGCCACACAAGTTGCAGGCTAGTTTCCAAAGAAATTCAGCAGAAATCCATTTCACACTAGGTGACATCCATTTCAAACTCGACCAGAAGTAGCCACACAAGTTGCAGGCTAGTTTCCAAAGAAATTCAGCAGAAATCCATTTCACACTAGGTGAGTTATAAACAGGAGTAAATTGTCTACAAAACACATTTTTACGATTTAAAATCGGACATTTGGTTGCTGAGAAAAACAAATTTTTACTTGATTCATGCAGTTGAGTCGATTTTTTTGCACTCATGTACTACTACTGTTAGAAATCTGGACTTATAATTCAATCCCACAAACTCATCTCCCATTCCTTGACTATTTTCCCCAGTACAAGTTCTTCAATATTGAAATTCAAAAAGTACATAGGTTTCAATGAAATAAAGCCATTTCTCACATATAATCCAGGATGAAAATTCAATTTTTTCTGCAAACAAAGCGTCGTGCCAGCCCGCACGTGAACTCCCTCCCTCATTTTCAAATGTTTGTGTTTTCCTCGGAAAATGGGCTTGCCATCGGCAGTTCTTCGTTCATTGATAAGCATTCCTACAATTAAAAAATAATAATTGTGCTTATATGTATTGCTTGCGACTGCCAAAGCTGGGCAGATCTAATCGTTGTTTTTACATGATGATAGAGTAGAAGAAAGAAGTATTTAGCGCTAAATCAAACCTGGTCTCCTATAGATTCCATCTGAGGTAATTAGTACCGGAGGACGAGCACGTTTTTTAATCTTATTGTCATCTGATGGACGTGGTCTGGTGCCAGCAAATCGACTCTGGGTCATCAATGAAGTCGCTAACCAACCTGTAAAAATAATAACAGAGAAAATGAAATTCTGTCAAAGCAACAGCATAAAGTTCACTTCATGTTGTAGAAACAGGAAAATATGAGCGAATAACTAAAGCATCAGTACTTTAATAATAAATTATTAAAGCTTTGAAAAATGTAGTGATGATACAGCTATCTAAATTGCTACTAGCTAGACAGGATTGTCACAGGCAGCATCCATTGCGCGCAGAATAGATATACCAGTTAAACAAAGCAGCTATATTGTACAATAAATGTAGCTTTAATATGACTATAATATCTTGTAATCGTGAGACAACACAGCTTGAACTACAGACTAAGCGCGGTTCGCATATACACTGTGGGACTCAGTCCACCTGGCAATTTTTGGTATTAGTATTTTTGATGTGTGGTTGAATTTTTTGTAGTTAGTTTAGCCTGAACTAGTGCACAATAATGCTTTTATAGTTCATGCAGTAATAAT
>JAUJYV010002058.1:0-14061 GCA_033995625.1 Ophyiulus pilosus
CAGAGGATTTTTTTCACTTCACGAACAACTGCACGTTTTACAGTGCGAGAGAGCTTTGTTGGTCTACCAGATCGTGGCAAATTTTCAATTTTTCCTGTCTCTTTATATTTTTTTAATGATTGACTTAACTGTTGGTACTGGTTTTTTCACAATTTTCGAAATTTCAGCAAATGTTTTTTCTTCAGTTCTTAACTGTACTATCAATTTTCGTACTTCTTCACTGGTTTCTCGTCTCATGCCAAAGTGAAAACCATACAGCAAATTAACGTCAAAGTGTAATTTTGGTAAGTTCCCGGAGTTTATACAACTCACCTTTTTTTAGGAATGGTTAATTCCAATTGTGGCCTGGTATGTAAGTACCTTGGTGGTCAGGCTCAGGTAAAATGTTGTCTTAGGTAATTAGAAAAAGATGTAAAACGCAACAACAGATTCCTTGGATTTAAAGTATAATTGTATTAACAATTATTCAATCAAGATACAACCCTTAAAGTACAATGAAATAAAATTCAATAAATTTTTCAACCCCAAAATATGTTGGAAAAGAGAAAAATCTGGAGTTTACCTTAAAGGTTGGAAAATAAAATCAAGTTTAACTTTGACCTAATTATAATAAACATCTGACCTTATCTGATTTTTTGATACCAATTCTGAATATGGTTGCACTTTTATATATGTAGATCCCCTTTGTAAATTTTGTAAACATGTTGCTGGAACTTTAGAACTTAGTGGTAATATTGCAGAACTTGGGTGAATTTTTTGTAGACACGATGATAAACTTTGGAAGAACTTAGTGGATATGTTGCCAAACTTGGGCGAATTTTGTAGCCAGATCGGTATCTGAGTTATCCTTTCTTTTTGTAAAAAAATTTCAGAAAAAGGCTCCCAAAACTTTTAAGTTTTTCGTTATATTAAATTAATATTACCCAGCATGCATTATTCCTTAGCTGTTAATTAATTGATGGAATTTTTATTCCACATGACATTGGCAGGGATTTTTTAGGGATGGTATTACCGATGATAGATTTTTCAACTGTTTTGTTTTCCCCAAATGTAACTTGGTTCCCAGGCCCAAAATGTCGAAAGATGAAGAGGTTTTTAATGGTTGCATTATTTCGAGTGTTTTTAATTCCCATTTTTTAATTCCCCAAAAATACCCTTGTGACAAAAGTGAAAGCCATACAGTCATTTCTTCTTGACAAAAACAAAATCAGCCTTTGATTTTATTTGCACATTACTACTTCGTTGGTAAACCATTCTGTTTTCCTACTTCTTTTAAGCGATTTGGATAAGATTTCACCAGTTTTTGGGTGAAAATTGGAGATATTTTGTCCCATTCCTCCTGCAGTGCTTTTTTAAGTCATCTTTGTTGGAAATTGAGTGTTGTCTAATTTCCACATCCAATTTGGTCCAAAGATGTTTGATTACACTTAGGTCTGGTGACTGAGGGGGTGTTTTCATCACTTTTGGGCAGTTGTACAGGCACATTTCCTTGACTATATGGGTTGTATGTTTTGGGTCATTATCCCGATACAGCACAAACTCATCTTTAATATTTAGTTTTTCTGCACTAGTTTTCAAATTGTGACGTAGTATGTCAAGGTACATGTTTTTGTCCATAATGCCATCAATGAAGTGCAGATTTCCTGTGCCAGCAGTTGACATACAGCCCCATGTTATCACTCCACCGCCACCGTATTTGACAGTTGGTCGAAGATTTTGTTGTTTAGCTCCTTGCCAGGTCTTCTCCATATGTAACAATGGCCATCTGATCCAAATATGTTATATTTACTTTCATCAGTAAATATAACTTTATTGCTATTGTTGACAGTTTGCAAACCATTTTTATAAAATCATTGGTTGCAAGCTGGTGTCAAAATAGTTGAATTAAATTATGTGGGGGAAATGGCAAATGTGATCAATTTACATTTAAAACTAACCAAATAAAATTCAGTTATTAATTGTAGAGTATTTAACAAATCAATTATTCACTGGAAATTATTAAATCTTCAAAACATTTAAAATTTAACCAAATTACAACTTTAATACAGGAAAAACATATAAGATTAAAATATGGTGTCATATATGATGAAAAACCACAATTTAAATTGGCATTGACCAAAGTTAGTTTAAAACCTTTCAAAAAATGTGATAAGAAATGCAAGTTTCATTAAGATTCAATTACAGACCAAATTTATACATACACAAATGCATTTTTTAAATTAAAAAATGTATAAGATTTTACATGCTAATTATATCATTTCGGACATAGCCGAGCATTCTGATACTACATTTAATCATTAAAAAAAATTAAAACTGACTTAATTTACCTACTCAAATTCTTTAAAATTTGCTGTTGCAGCTACATATATATGTTGCATAATTTTCAGGAATGTTTAAACAAAACAACTTTTAATGAATTCTGCAGGGATAGCTACAAGATTATGGAATTCACTTGATACCAAATACATATGTTTAAATGATGGTGCTATGAAATCAAAGTTCAAGTTTACTAGATCCATATTTAACTTCTTAATTAATGCAAAATATCTAATTTTCACAAGACGAGCAATTTCATTCCCTATACATACATTTAGAAGAGTGCTTGATGAATGTATTGACATAGCCAAAAATAGACAAACTTTCATTGGTAGAATAATGAATACAGCAAGAAAGTTTTTGGCATTATCTTGTATATGATCTGGAAACATAAGTAACTTTACCCTTAATCAACCTTGAAAAACTTTCACATACACCAACAGCAGTGTCAACAAACTCCTTAAGGGCATTCTTTATCATTACTGGAACAATTGTCAAATGATGGTGAACACCAATACTGTATGTGTTTGGAAAGATTTTCTCATTTATTTTTAACATTTTGTTGTTTAGCATTGCATTGTAAAACATTGATGGCAGTGAGTCAGGGTCCATATTTGAAATGAGGTCTGGAATACTCATCAAAATTGATATGGCATATGAAACCTGTAATGGAACTTTTAAGAGAATGCCATTATGGTTCTCAAATGGAAAGCATAAAACCACCCAAATTGGTCCAAATTTTGACACGCCATTTGCAACATGCAGAAACTGGTGTAAGTTTGCACTCGTATATCGTTCATCATAGAGGTATTTAAATTTGCATATAGAAGCCAGTTTTTTGAATTCCTGTGCTTTCCAATATTTTAAGTGTGCCAAAGTTCGGGGTACTCTCTTAACAAAACTTGGGGTTTGCAAATTATTAAGCCTGCTCTAAATTTCATTTGTATATTTATACAAAGAAAAAGTTGATTTTCAATATAAACTATTAAATCAAAGGTGCATCAGCTTTCTGACAATACCAAGATAAATGCAATGCATTGTATCAACTGCCATTCCATTCATGTAATCAGGCATCATGTATTGCAGTATTGATTTACCTTTGCAACTATACTCAAGATCTTTAGAATGGTTTTCCACTGCAGGACATAGAACGACTGTGCTTGCAATTGTTCTTATGGGACCATCTGGGTTTTCAGTTATATAAGGATAACAATGAACTTGCTTTATTTCAACAATTTTGACTGATTCACCTTTCTGTAGACAATGAGAACACCCATAATTATCATTAATATGTGTCATGTTTAAAAGCATGCATTTTGCTGGACAATCACATGTTGTACATATCAGTAATGCTTTGATTTCAATGTCATTAGTTTTGTCATTTACTTTAAATTTACACCCATCAGATAAAATTTGTAAGCTTTTATGAAGTGGTTGCAAAAACATGTTCATACATGGCTTTCTACATCCAAACCACACACCAGTCAAAAGCATGTTATCTTTGTGAGTTCTCTTGCAGATGGTAATTCATTAATTGCTAGGTAAACTGGCCAAATACTAGATTTGGAACTTTTAAACATGGGTATTCCATCAGTGTATATCATAAATGTTATGTGGTTTGGATTTGATGTGAAGTTTTTAAAGCTCTAATATACGCTTCCATCATATACTATATCCTCAATGTTATTTACATTTATTATAACTCTGTTAAATCTATGTTGCAAATCCTCAAAAAATTCTATTCTCTTAAAACATTTCTGAAGTTGTTTGATGAATGAAATTTCAACAAAATAACATTTGCTTGTTGTGGTTATTTTAATACATCATGTTGAACAAAATTTGATATCTTTTTCTAATTTGGATAAGCAAGATGAGCAGAACTGGTGAGCAATAATTGGTATAGATTGATCACCAAAAAACCTCTGAAATATATACTTGGAAGTTGTTTGATGAATGAAATTTCAACAAAATAACATTTGCTTATTGTGGTTATTTTAATACCTCATGTTGAACAAACTTTAATATCTTTTTCTACTTTGGATAAGTAAGATGAGCAGAACTGGTGAACAATAATTGGTATAGATTGATCACCAAAAAACCTCTGAAATATTTACTTGGATGTTGGCAAAATGTTTGGCTGAAGTATGTGCAAATTAAGAAGTGAGTGGCCCGAAGAACCTGCCAAGCCAAAGATGGTGGAACCAGAAAGCTTGGAGCTGAAAACAGCATTTGTTGGGGCCACATTCGAGAAACCACCTTTACCAACAGTTCAAAAGATCATCCGTTTTTCAAACTGGATAAGATTACCTCGAACCACCGCTATGGTTCCCAAGTGTGCTAAAAGGTGGAAAAGTATGATTGGCTCAAAATCCCCTCTACCAAGTTTAGAGATTTTACCAAAAGACTTGGAAGCAACTGAAGAAAATTTGTGGAAAGTTGTCCAACGTGAAAGCTTCCCAGAAGATTATTTGCAACTTGTACGGAAAAAGCCATTGGTGAAAAGCAACAGTTTATTTCAACTTTCACCATACCTGGATGAAGATGACATCATCAGACTTGGTGGACGTATCGATAAGGCAGGTGTAGAATTTGGCATCAAACACCCTGTTAACCTCGATTCACACCATCTATTCACCAAACTGCTGCTTAAACACTATCATGTAAAATTCGCCCATACCAGGCAAGAAACAATTATGAAAGAGCTTCGACAACGTTATTGGATCAACGGGATTTGTAGAGCCGTCCAAAGTGTTTCGTCACAAAGAGTTTTCTGCAAGATCAAACGTGCAAAGCCAATGATACCTATCATGGGCCAACTGCCACCTGCTAGGTTAGAATATGGATATCCACCATTCTACACTACTGGATTGGATTACTTTGGGCCAATTGAAGTTGTTCGAGGAAGAGCACGCGAAAAGAGATGGAGTTCTTTTCACCTGTCTAGCCACCGAGCTGTTCATTTGGAGATAGCTCATTAACTATACATCACTTCATGCATGCAAGCCATCCGTCGAATGGTAGCCCGCAGAGGACAACTAAAAAGTATTTACTCCGATAATGGAACAAATTTTCGAGGAGCAGATAGAGTACTAAGAGAAGCTATAGGATCCATCAACCAGGATCAACTTAAAGAGCAGTGCCAAAACCATGGGACTACGGCTGGATTACGGACCTGAATCTCCACATATGGGTGGAGCCTGGGGGAGCATCTTGTGCGGTCAGTAAAAACTGCATTGATGGCAGTTTTGAACTCCAGGACTTTAAATGATGAGACCTTGCTGACCTTGTTTTGCAAGGTCAAAAATATTGTCAACAGCAGACCCCTAACATATGTGTCAGGGGATCCAAGTGATTCTGGGGCTTTGACGCCAAATCACTTTTTGATGCATTAATCCAGTACTTCACGAACACCTTGTGAATTTAGTGATCAAGATTTCATCCCAAATCACCAGTGGAAAGTTGTGCAACATTTGGCTGATCATTTTTGGAAGCGATGGGTCAAGGAGTACCTGCCGACACTCACCAAGCGTGGAAAGTGGCATAGCCTTCAGCAGCCATTACAATTTGGCAATATTGTAATGATTGTTGATGATAATCTGCCGAGGAACACCTGGATAAAAGGAAAAGTCATCAAGATCTACCCTGGCCAAGATGGTCAAGTACGTGTGGTGGACATCCTGACTCAAAATGGAACTTACAAATGTTCTGTGGCCAAGATTATTTTCATTGTTGGAATTGATGTGCCACCTGCCTGCCCCCAGGGCTAGTAAGAGGAAAGAGAACGCGCACCTACATTCCTTGCATCTAGGCCACGACAACCTCGTACGTGACAAGAAAGAACAATCACCTGTATTGAGGTTGCGGCAACGTTCTGCCGTGCGTGCATGGGGATGGGCGTTATGTGGGTCGCAGTGACGTTATGCGTAACGTCACCTACTGGTTCCCCTGTGGGAACTCCCTGAGAATTTTCCTTTGTTATGTCAGTATTGGTTTTATCTTCCGTTGCGGTGGAAGCAGAACTTCCTTCGTGTAATGTTAAACTAATATACAGATATCTACTTCACATCTCAACATTGTCACCATGATTATGAATTCTATCATTCATCGACGAAGGATGTGCTTCTGTTGGTGAAGAGGCTACATCCTCCCACCAAGGGGGAGCATGTCGTCGATAATTGATTAAAAGATTGATTAAATTTTTGTTTTCAGTTTTATATTTTTCTGGGAAGAAACCGCACCTGCATGTCTGGTAAAATTCTTAAGTTTTGCAGTTTCGACCCCTTTGGTTTATTTTTCAAGTGGAGCTAGCACCTCTGCACCCTAATTTGACCCAGCTTTGACCCTTTCAAAGCTGGACGCCATGTCCATGAATTGTTTTTAAACTTAGTCAGACCTATGTCTGGATCGCCTTTCTTGCTGGTAAAATAGCAAGTGGTCCGTCTGATTTTTAGTGATGCTTCTGAATTTGGCGTGGTAACATCGTTGAGTTGCCACATGTAATTTTGATTTCAATTTGAATCTTAATTTTACCTCAAGTGTACAAAGTCAAAAACACATTTGAGTGAGCCCTAACAATCTGAGAAAGTTGTCTTGAAAAAATCGTTAATACCTTCTTCATCCTTTGTGGAGACCAATCAATTTAATTTAACACATTAAGGCTAATCAGAAGCACAATCATTGCAGTATACACTTAACTTTTGATCACAACTATGTCACAGAATGATCATGATGTTCACTTCAACATGTGTATTAGCCTCTTTTTATATATAAAGCTAATGTATCATGGCTGTGACCAATTTAAAAAGTGTGCTCTAAATGTTTCAGTCAAATTCCATGTTAAATTAAAGACAAATGCTTTTTAAAAATACATTATTATACAACATTGCTATTACCTGTATGAGAATTTAATCCTAGAGATGAATCAAATTGTCTTTGTGCATAACATGTAACATCCGCTGTAACATTCATAATTCTTTCACTTGTTGAAGGTAGTTTGGTCTCCTTATTAGTATCTGTAGCTTTCCCATCCATTTTGTCTTTCATAGATGTGACTACGGCATTTCGTAGTTTTAAACACCTTTAAAGAGGCAGTTTCACTTTGTACCCTCTTCATGATTAACCTAGTTCAAAAAGTTTAGTGTTCTCATTATTGTAGCTCACCAATGTGGAAGTACTATTTGGCATGACTTACTTAATAATGTTAAAATACGATATTTAGCAATCCCTTAAACTTGAAAATTACAGTAAAAAATCTATTAAACCTACACAGCATTTATTCCCAATGACAACACAATGATTCACATTATTTATGTATATTGTTTAAATGCTGCCATGCTATTTTTTACTTAATTTAAATTTAATTTATAAAATTACTTCCTAATATAATTTTGAAGGGATAATGAGTATTGATAATTCCATTACCAGTAATACAATCCCAAATATAAATCCAGAAGCCTATGTGTGATCCAAACATAAAATATCAAGAATGGAATTTCCCCTGTTATTCATTCTTACCTTGCATTGTCCCCTTTATTCATTCTCATCTTGCATTGTCCCCTTTATTTAACCAAATTGGACTTTGCTAATGCCACTACAGAGGTTTCGATGGGTCTATAGTGCAACTCTGCTTATCAAAATTAACTATTTTCTGTTGTTTTTTTAAAAATGTAGTACATTTGAACAATCATTAGACACTATCAATGGACAACTTTAAAAACAGCAATTAAACACTGGGAGTTTTAAATTCACACATAGTATTTTTGCTTAGATAAAAATGCCTGAGGACCCTATGGGCTCTGTATTTTAGGCGATAAATGACAAAACTATATTTCACTGCAACAATGGCCTGCTTAGAAGAAGTAGTAAGCTCTATAATTTAATTTAAAACTGCAAAACTCAAAATTTAGAAAATGGCTATGAATTTGAAAGTGACAAATTTGCTTTGCTCTATTGGCTACTAGAAATGAAAACCAGCATTATAAGTCACAATGACTGTATATTCAACACAAATGGTTAATAATGCCATTACAAAGGCTTATTATGACAACAAGATGAATATGGAAAAAGAAAGGATTATACTGTAAAAGAAATACAATAAAATGTAAGGTGTTCAATTCAGTTATGCATTTTAAGAAATTAAATTATTTATACATTTGTAAATATATGAGTTGCATTGTTAATTATAGGTACTTTAGAGGAACTAAAGGCTGCTGAGGTTCAAGCCCTTAATTTACTACTAGCATCTTCAGGCATTGCAACAACAAAAATGTCATCAGAAGGAAATATCTTTAACAAACAATAAAGCATTTCAAAAGAAGAAAGCTAGAAGGGGGAAGAGTTCTGTAGAGTTACATATTTCTGCAAGTGAAGATGAAGAATTGCACAATGAAAATGAATAATTGAGACAACCTCCAAAGAAGCCAAAACTAACAATGACAAAATGGAAAAAGTGTCAGCCGTCCTACGACATCGATGGAACTGATGGTACTTTTAATCGAAAGAAACTTGTTGTTGAGGATCTGGTGGATCTAAACCCGGAAAAAATTAAAAATTGTTTTTTAACTTATCATGGATCAAACCTTGTTGTACGCTTGTCAGAAGAATGAGTGTGAATTCTACATCACCAAAGAACTAAAAGTTTTCATTGGAATGTTGTTTTTCAGTGGTTATCATGTAGTTCCAAGAGAAAGATTATACAGGTCGTATGATGATGATGTTGAAGTGAAGTTTGTTGCTTCAGCTATGTCTCGAAGTCGATTTCTTGAAATCAAAAGATTTATACATCTGTCAGACAACTCATCTATGGATTTGAGTAACAAGATGTTCAAATTGCGGCCACTTATGAATATTCTGAACAAAAAATTTCAGCAGTTTGGGATATTTCATCGCGATTTGTCCATTGATGAAGCAATGGTCAATTACTTTGGTCACCACTCTGCCAAGTAATTCATCAGAGGAAAGCCTGTTCATTTTGGGTATAAAGACTGGATGCTCTGTAGCTCAACCGGAAATTGCTATGCTCTTGACACTTATTGTGGTGCCAAAAAGTCTAGTCAAGCACTTGATCAAGCAAAGCAAGACAAAAAGCCTGTCAACTTACCTTTTGGCACCAGGGTTCTTTTGGACCTTCTTGATGAAATCCAGAAGTGGAAGAATGACAGCGTGGTGACTATGGGCACTAATTTCAACTTTATCGAGCCAATGAATAAAGTCAAGCGTTGGTCACAGACACAGATGGCGAAGGTGGATGTTCCACAGCCATTGCTGTTCAATAACTACAATTCTGGAATGGGTGGAGTTGACTTGCATTACCAACTGTAGGCAATTATCGGATCTGTATCCGTGGCAAAAAATGGTGGTGGGTGCTATTCACCCATATGCTGAATGTAGCGATGATAAATGCTTGGAAGCTTAGTGTCATGACACAACCAACAAAGATGGACCTTCTTTTGTTCCTTCGTAATGTTACCAGACACTACATTGTTTGTTTTTCTAAGAAACCTGTTAAGAAATCAAGAAAACCAGTGTCTGTTCCAAAAAGCATTGTACAGGACAACAAAAGTCACCTTCCAATGAAGTTGGAAAAGCACCTAAGGTGTGCTGTATGTCATGTCCAATCATGCAGGAGTTGCAAAAAATGCATCACGACAGTTTGTATTGAGTGTCCATGTTTTGAGTTATTCCATTCGTGATGTAATTTGCAATAAAAAGTCAATAAATGTTGGAGAAATTTGGATGCTCATATTGCAACTTTTTTCTATACCAACTGCTTACGCTTGTGCCCAATGTGAACCAGAGGTGATATTTATGTATGCTTTATGTATTGTCTTTTATGTATGCAAAGTGATCTCCAATGGTACGAGCATAGTTCTTGTAGTCAGTCTTACTTGGCATTGCAATGGTTTGAAGTAGACCTCCTGAACATTATCGTACAAATCTATTGTATTTATTGAGAAGTTCATTTTTCTGTATTGCTCGTTGAATTTCCAGTGAAGAGGTTGGCAGTTTTGCAGGATACAAGACTTGATTAATCTATATGGGTGAATTCTATTCATTCTGCTCTCTGTCATTTACTCTATCCTCTATTATTTCAATTGCTATTATAGAATGGAACAATGAATTTTTATTGAATATTAGTGTGACTTAGTATAACTGTGGCATAGCTTAGGCTACAAGTAACTCCAAGAAAAAAATCAAGGAGGAACCATTACTTTCAAAATAACATTTGTGTATATTGCTATGAAACATTAAGGGCAGCACTACTAATGAAACAAAAACTATATCTTGTTACATAGAAAGTACTTATTATAGAAAGTAAATTAAGGATGTTGTCTTATGATTAGTTCAGTATGTTTAATGGAAAATTATATTTTAATAACATTGGAATAAACTTACATGGGAGCCATATCTCATTAGATTTTAAGATAATCATTATTTAATTGGAAGGTTCTTTCAAAACATCTTGGTCATCGATTTAAGTTCCGTTATTTTCAAGGACAATTTGAACCTCTGGTGACGATGTGTGTCCCAGTATTGAACATGCTGTAAATAATCCATGATGATGAATACAAGTACTATTAAATATGGTTTGTTGTATGAGCAGTGGTGAATACTTTATGAATTTACATTTACCTACTTTCTAGACTTCTTGTATTTCAAGCATGTTTTTTAAAAGTATGCATTCCACACTAAGTATCAATTTACCTGCATTAACTAGTATTTGCACTAAGTGATAGCAAACCTGTTGTGCTACCAGATAACACTGCTCAACTTTGTCAGCTTAACAATGTGACCAGTTAGTCTAGAGAAATCTTAGCTGTTTATTGCTGATAATTACTGATTACAACAAAGATGTATCCTTGTTCAATGTGCCCACAAGTATTTACTTCCTTTGAAATGTTATCATCTCAAATAAAAGCAGCACATAAACATGATCCAAATTTTACAGTTTATTGTACTCTATTGGCCTGTCTTACCAACTGTGGTTAAATTCAACCTCTGGTCAAACTGCAGTTAACCACAGTTTGACCTCCAATTTCGTTTTACCAACCGAGGTTAGGGGAAAAAAGGAGATAAAAGTTGACCATAATTTAACCCAGCATGAATGCTGGGTTAAAGTATGGTCAACATTGACTCCTGGTTAATGTCGTCTGCTCAATAGCATCGTCTGCACCATATATAGTGTCATCTGTCTTGTTTAGAACATTGAAATCAACGTGTGAACAATTTTGTTGCTTGTAGCAGAGTTGTTTTTGGGTAAGTCTTAGTTGTATGAACAATTTATGAATGTAATTTAATTTTTGTATTGCTTTATGAACTTCGTCTTGAATTTATTTATATATATATTTCTGTAATTGCAAATATAGCTGTAATTCTAATTTTTCTTGTATTACAATGATGAATGTAAAAAGAATATACATAAAATTCTGATTTGTTTATATTATGCTATATATATATACCTTTAATTCTTGTGTTTAGTTATATAATTACCATGGTCAGTGTATCACAAAAATCCATTTACCTTTAATTCTTACAGATAGATAGTTGTTATTGTTGTGCAGAATGGCATCCTTTTTTCAAATCATGGATGGAAGCATGTCTGCCACCTCAGATGAATCTGATGATGACACTCTAATTCTTGACAATTTGGATGTTTTTTGCCTCAAAGATAGGGTGATTTTGGATAGATGCCAACCCTTTGTTGAATATGATGATGTTCAATTTAATGCAAGGTTCAGATTAGAAAAATCAACAGTACTGAACCTCCTTACTCAGGTGCACATACTTTATCATATCTTGCTAATATGTCAATTGGTTAAATCATATATAAGTATCTCCTTACTTATTTTTAGGTTCAAACACTGCATGCTAGTTTTTTCAAACCCTTTTTCAAGATGGGAAGCCCTTGTTCACCTCCAATAGAGGTCACCAATAATGAGACCCTCAATTCATATATTGGCTCTTACCTTGCTAGGGTTTTTCCTCCCACCTGCACTGGAGAGTAAAAGAGTAAACAATTTTATAACTTCAAGCTTTTAGGCATGATATAATCACATAAATAACATAAATGTTTTACGTCGATTTCAGTGTGCTACGACATTTAGTGAAATCAGTGAATTCCAAAGAGATTTTGGAAATGGCTTTCTCCTTGGTCAGATGGATTAGTGGGACTGACAAATGCTCATACACAGTTTTATCTACAGCTTGGATAAAAAACTTTGATGTCAATAAATATGAAGATGGAAACCAAGACAAAAGCTATATTCAAAGTTGTAAACAATTCCTTTATAGTCGCACAAAACAAAAACTTTATTTATAACCCCACTTTTTCGGCTTTTTGGGGTAATATTGATGCAGCACAGATTTTCCCTTGAATGGCACAACTTGTTCATCGACACACAACATTTCATCAACCAGAATCTTCTTTGTGTTCTCAAGAATTCCCTCAATCAAGGGTCTTACTTTATGCAATTTGTCTGATCCTGGATTTTCTCTTTCTTTGTACAGCTTCACAAACTGACATGTTAAATAACCAAAATAGCGTCATCTATTAAACAAATACAATATCTACTTCAAAGTTGATGTATGCAACAGTGGCATAGACTGAGTTTAAGCCCATTAACTCTTATTATATGGTATGTTACCTCAAAGTTGACATATGCAATACTTAACAGTGATTGGAACTCAGTTATAAACATCATCATAATGTCATGATGCATACTTAAATTTAACCATGAAGTAATTACGATGATATGTTAATTTTAAAATTCTGAAATTACAGCTTAATTTTCATGAAACCACGAACAGTGAAAAACTTCATTGGTTGTATAATACATTCCTAATGAAACATGTGCAAAGTCAGCAATAGTCTATGTGGGTGAATTTTTGATATTGGGAATTATTTATACAATTAATGGCAGTTTTTTTGCCTCAAACCATATGTGATGACTATAGAACTGAACTATTCATGCCAGGTAAAATTTCATATCAGAGGTAATTTTGAAATTATCCCCAATTAAATTACGAGTATAGGCATCTGCATATGATAACTAGCCTAATATGTTTAAATACATTGTCTTGTGATGTTTGGTCACTCATTACAGTGTCATTGCTGTTAATATCAGATGTGGTGGTAGTGGTGAAGTAAGCAGTTGTGAGGTAATCACTTTGTTGGCTACTTGTAGTATCTGGATCAGAATTGCAATGTGATAATTCCTGTAAGATTTAATTTAACATGTTGTATGGCACTTTATCATGTAATAACTAACATAAGTAAATATAGTCATGTTTGCTTACTTGGGATTTACAGATCTCATTAGAGCTTGAAGGCACAGCTATTTCACTATCAATTTCAAAATTATCAGTTGCACATTATTCTAGAATATCAGGGTCACCTTCATCTGCACTGTAAAACCAGAGTCTTAAATTTAGACATTGTGAATGTATTAAAGTGTTAATTAGCATCTAAAGTTCAGACACTTCTTAAATTTAAGACATTTTAAGTGTCTATTCTAAGTATTTGTAACATTCGCCATTATGACAAAATTAAAAGGCCACAAAAAGGAAATCTGCCACCATTGCCACAATCTCTACAGAAGAGACCCAAAGCTCATCTCTACATCTGGAGAATGTAGAAGAAATGAAAGTCTTGCTGTCAAAACCAAATCGGCTAAATGCAGACTCGCTGCACATGATTGAACTTCTTGAAGACACCTATATAACAAGACGTCAGCAAGTTAAAGAGGG
>JAUJYV010002059.1:0-14058 GCA_033995625.1 Ophyiulus pilosus
CCCTATAATAAAATGGTGCAACAAAAACCTACTAACCCTGAGGTTAACTCGTGGTTTTATATAACCTCAGGTTAGCTGACCTTTTATTTAACCTTTGTTGGTGCAACCGGCCCTTAATGGTTTTATTATAACGCATGATTTTGATATGTGACGACAAATATGTAAAAACGTTTGGGATCAAAGTTCAAGGATCGACTTTTTATATTACTTTTTAAGCATGGCGTTTTATTTTTTCAGTCTTTGTCTAGTGACGATGCAGCAATCATTCGCATTATCGTTACAAGATCAGAAATCGATTTGAAATTAATCAAGGAAGTGTACTTGGAGTTGTACAAGAAACCAATTGGGCAGGATCTTTATGTGAGTTAATAATTACAAATTTTGTTACAAAGTATTACAACATTTTAACTTTTAACATTTAATGTGGTATATATTGTAGATGAACACCGATGGAGACTACAGAAAAGTGTTCTTAGAAATTCTGGCGACAGAATGAAACATTTCCGAAACTTTAGAGAAATTTTGTCCAAGATTTCCTCAAATAAGTAGCTTTATGATTACAGTAGCTTAGTATATTTAAAAAATATTTTATATTATATAGTTTATAGGCTATATTTTCCATAAGAGGACTATTTTTAAAAACCAAATAAAGAATGTTGCTAATTACAGTTCAAACCGCCTCTTAAATAGAGAGTTTGAACCAACCAACGTCTTAACGTTAACCTTAACGTTAACGGCAGGAAGGGAGGAGCCAAGGACTTAACTATCCAATGAATTAACTGAACGTCACGCGCACTCATGACGTTCATTGAGTTCATTGTGTAGTTAAGTCCGTGGCTCCTCACTTCACGCCATTAACGTTAAGGTTAACGTCAAGGCGTTGGCTGGCTCAAACTCTCTAATATTTGAAAGATTACAGTTGTAGCATTAGAGAGTTTGAGCCATCCAACGTTAGAGAAACGATAACGATAACGTTGACGAGAAACAGTGCGGGAAGCCCGGAATGGCATTGGAATGCCATGTTTCGCATAGGGTAGTCCTTGACATTCCGGACCGCCAGCGGTGTTTCCCGTTATCGTTTCGTTAACGTTGGATTGCTCAAACTCTCTATTAACGCATGCTATATTAGGTATAATCCCAAAAGTATAAACATTAAAAGTCGCATTACATTTACAAAAATGCCCAACATGTAGTCTATTAGTATTTTTTAATCTGTGTGTACACTATATGGTACATTAGTATGTCGCTAAGTTCCGCAGGTAATCAGTGGGATTTAGAGGTTTTAGACTGGTGTGTTTTCTCGCAAAAACGAGATTTTTTCATTAAAATAATCTGAAGTTATTTATAATTGACGTATTTCAAAAATTTGGCCTATAGCGCGGCATTCTTCATGAACGTTTCTCAATGTCATCCGCTATTAATATTCTAAACATGTATAAAAAGCGCTATGAAGTCTTTAATAAGTATAGGCATATTTTATAAATTTACTTCTCTCCATGCAGAGTAAAGTTGGAGGTTACATAAGTTAATAAAATTATGTATTCAATAGATAACACTCCTTGCATTTTACGAACATGAATCTTTTTTTTTAGCTTCTGACTCGCTTATGTTGTGTCGTGATGTTCGCGTAAACACGCAATCTGTCGCCAAACGTTTGCTGACCTTGAATGTGGTGTTAACTATATAAGTAACTAAAGGCGTATACGAACATATCAATTTATTCTAGCAGTTTAGTAAAATAGTTTTCTTTGGTAGCTCTCGATCCAAAACATTTCAATAGATAGTTAGCAGCGACTATAGTTATTTAATCACGTGTCACTCGTGATTTGACCTAAATTTATGCATCAGCCATCTATACTTGAGCTCATACTTATTATAACCTTGATAAAATAAAAAGTGGCATGATATGTTTAGCATACAAACTACTTTGAGTGAAGGTTTTTTAAAACATTCGTTCAAGTTGACCAGCTCAAGTGTATGCGGTGATCTTAGTTTTTAACTCCACAATGGGTTGGATTTACCAAATTTGTGCCATCGCGCTTCTTTTAGTTTCGTGTTTCTTCTGGTTGTTTTGGAAGCGACTTCACAACCTTCCCCCAGGACCTCTAGGTCTACCCATCGTTGGTTATGCCCCTTTTATGGGGAAATACCCCTATCTTACACTGATGAATTTGGCCAAAACGTACGGAGGTATGTTTACTTTACCATTGGGAAGCAAAAGTGTCATTGTCCTAAACAACTGGGATTCAGTCAAGGAAACACTCGTTGAAAAGGCCGACACGTTCTCTGGGAGACCAAGCAACATTTTAGTAGAAGCAATTACAAAAAATCAAGGTAAAGACATTGGAAATTTATCTAAAGCTAAGTAATCTTTAACCCATAAAGTCAAACTATATCAAAGGCAGTAGTAGCACACTTTAAATACAAAAGTCACTTGCAGAACTGGGTCTACAAATATTGGTTGCCAGGTTTAATTTTTATAAGACATAAAGATACAAATAGCGCAATTAATTTTTTTGGGAAACAAATGTATATTTTTTTTAGTAAATAAACTGTGTACGCAGTGAATACAGATTGTTATAATTGAATTTCATCAATATTTTGTGTTCATTTTTAAATAAGTGGTCACTTCATCAGGGTCCCACTTGCCATCTGGCAACCAGTGTATGTACATTTTTGTGCGGTAGCCACAAACCAACACATCAGGGATATTTACAATGTGTGCTGAATACAAGACTGCCTAAAAACGTTTTTAAAGATCACTCAAAACAATTGGTGATACAATTACAAAACGACTTGAAACGATTGAAAGTTGCAAATATATTTACTTTGTAACCAATTTAAACGAGGTATTAATTAAATTATAACACAAGAGTTTGTAAAAATACACAGATATAATTTTCGGGTGTGGAAGTGGATGGAAGGAACGGAGGCGATTTACTCTTCAACATTTGCGAGATTTTGGATTTGGAAAACAATCCATGGAAGACGTTATTATGGCTGAAGTGAACAAAATGTTGGCGCAATTGAATTTGAACCCAATTGCTAAGGGTTTCTCACTTTTCTACTTACCCTTAATGAATATTACTTGGAGTATGGTTGGAGGTAACACACATAAGATATTGATAAACTTATTTGAGTAATTGAATCCAACTGAATAAATGCTTCGTCTCAAAATTTACAAATGTTGTTTCCACAACGAAATCATTATTTGTGCAATAGCATTTTGATTATCTCATTTTGCATTTTGTACTCTCACTTCTATTTGTTTTGTTGTATCTAGGCTGATACAAAACCGCAAATTAATCAGATTATTAAACAAATTCTTCTCTACTCGTCGAATAGAATTTGGCACAAGATTACAAATTGTAAAATTGTATTTTAGATCAATTTCTGCGAGATAAGATGTAGAACCACTCGTAGACATGAAACTAATTCAATTGACAAATATTTCAAATCTTTCCGGTTCTTTAAATGAAAGTATATGTGATTTAAACAAAATAAGATGTGCTGATTTAATTTCCGGAAACAAAAATTATCTAGCACGAACCATTTTTATTGTAAACACATTTTATTTATTTCTAAAATTTTAAATCAGTAGCATATACAGGGTGTACCGAAAGTCAAATGCCAAATTTATAGGGTTTATAGCTGGTGATATGTGGAGTATAAAAGCTATAATTGAACATGTGCGCAAATGTTTCTTTAACATTACAAATTTCTGACACTAATCACACATAAATGAATACATTTCATAGCAATAGAGAGTTTGAGTCAGCCAATTAACGTTAACGAAACGGGAACGAGAAACAGCGCTGGCGGCCCGGAATGGCATTGGAATGCCATGCTTCGCATAGGGTAGTCCTTGACATTCCTGGCCGCCAGCGCTGTTTCTCGTTATCGTTATCCTTACGTTAACGTTGGCTGGCTCAAACTCTCTATTTGCTCGATGTGGCGACCTTGAACGTCATTGCAAACTTGGCAGCGACGCAACGCGAAAGTTTTTGGCATTTCCTGGTCCAGGTGTTGGTTGATGTTCAAGTGCCTATCATTTTACGCCCACACGCTCATTTGACATTTATTTCTCCACATACCACCCGCTACGAACACTGTAAGTTTGGCATTTTACTTTTGATACACCATGTATAAGCTAAATCAAATATTAATTTGCAAAATTAATTTTTTTCAATTTCAAAGATAACATTTTCTCGATGAAATTTCAATTCCCCGTGCCATTCCTGCATTTTCCCAGATGTGGTAATAATGAATTTCAATTAATTGAGAAAAGATGCGTTGGGCAAAACCTAACTACAGATTTGTTTTGCCATTACAAAATATACCCTATTAATCTGTTTTTATAAAATGGACAAATTTTGTGTTGTTTATGTATTGTAAGCATTTAAATCTTGGTGCAAATCGCTTCAAATGGCGTTGTCACGTGTTGTTTATCTTTGTTTAAAGTAAAATTTTCCTTTAATTGAAATTATAGCAATTGTTTTATTTCAGCAAAATCATTTGACCACAAAAGCGAATACATCTTAAACTTTATAGATGCCTTAAAGATTATTTTGAAAGGATTTGAACAAAGCGGTCTTATATTATTTTTGCCAATACTTAAATTTGTACCCAGGATTATACATAAAGCAGTGAAGGCCAGAGACATTTTGCACAAATTTTTTGATGACGAAATAGATGAACACATCAAAACCTATCAAAAAGAGTTTCAACGAGATTTCATTGACATCTATCTGAGCGAAATTTTTAAGCAAGAAGAACTTGGTTTAAAAACAAAATCATTTACAAGTAAGTGACATCTTTAAACAATAATACTTTTTAATAATGATAATACAGTAGCGTTAAAACATCACTATAGAGAGCTGACTTTATTAAGCAAATATGTGAACTAACCAGAGAGAAAACGTTAGATATGATCTTAAACAATCCAGTCTCAAGAATATAGAATTAGTAGGTTTTTCTGTATTTCTTATGTTTGGTGTGCTTTAACTTGGAATACTTTTTCCTTATAACAACTTAAAAATTCTGACAGAATTACTGTCTATAGTAAATTTTCATTTTTATAAATACGTACAATACCATGATTGAGGGTCTCAATGTTTCTATGTATTTTATAACTTTGACATTGGTTTGTATATGGAATTATACTCGTATATATGAGCCATACCCCGCATTCAAATTTTGGTTGGGTCCATATATGGCAATTTCAAATGTCAAACTAATACATAAAATACAATCCGATTTATAAAAGCATCTACAATTCTAAATATTTGCAATCAATAAACTGGTTGAAGAAACTATGTAAGCCCAGATATGGCACATACTATATTTGGGAAATGTCAACAAAAATATCATAAATTGGACACATATCAACACACTTGGCAATTTGTGCATCCGAGAAAACTGTATATGCCCATTTATTTCCATTTTTGGGTAATTTTTGCAATGACCATATATATATGCACACAACTTCCATAATTTAAATAGCTCCATGTTTTATTTCATACTGTATGTGGACATTTTTGAAAAATCATATAACATAATGATATAACATAAATGTGTCACACCACATTGTATGAAATATGGTTATATGATGAATATTGTATTCACACATATAAGCCCAAAAACACAAACGCCTAAAGTGTAATTTCACAATCATAAATGGTTAGTTTAGGTTTGATTCTAATAAGTTTAGTAGGTTACGTTAGGGTAAGCCAAGTTAGATTATGTTTTTGTTCTTTAGGGCTTTTGTCAGCTTGGGCATTTGTCCTAGACCCAATATTGCCAATTGTTTCTCATACAATGATATGCACTATATATGGTGCCATATATTATTTTATCCAGGGAATTGAGATAGTTTTCCAAGTCATTACATGTATTTTTATAAAGGGATGTTTACCTCCCCCTATAAATATTCTAAAATTCCAATATATTCAACATTGATATAGACGACTTGGGCATGGAGAAATAAAAGAGGTGACGGATAAGTAATTAAGGTACGTCTGAATGTGTTTGTACAATTTTTTTAAAAGAAGTTAATATTGTTTTATTAGGATATAACTTAAAAGTTGTTATGGGCGATTTATTTACTGCTGGGATTGATACTGGAAGCAGCACACTATCCTGGGCTTTACTGTACATGATTACATGGCCGGAAATTCAGCATAAAGTACAAGATGAACTTGATGAAGTCATTGGTCGATCAAGACTGCCAACTTTTAGTGACCTGCATTTGTAAGTAAATTCCATATAAACCATGTGGGTTTTAATATTATTCAAAATTACAACTTACTGTAAATAGTTTGCCATATACGGAAGCAGTAATACAAGAGGTCCATCGATATGCCAGTATCATACCGCTATCCGTTCCTCACACCACGACAACCAGCACAACAGTTCGTAACTACAGCATTCCTAAAGACACAATTGTGTTACAAAACATTTGGGCTGTTCATCATGATCCGAAACTTTGGGGTGATCCGGAGGTTTTTAGACCAGAGCGGTTCCTGAACGAAAAAGGCCAGTTACAAAAACCAGAATATCTGATACCATTTTCAATAGGTATGACCCAAATTTATTATATTTTACTTGCCATAATGTACTGACTTTGGCCCATAGCAGTCCATATGGAAAAAATTGATTGTAAAATGATCAAAATGATGACCAAGTGAAAACCTGATAATAAATTGGTTTGATCTGAGATTATTGCTAATGGCAAATAAGACATCTCGCCATTTGGATTTGTTGATGGTTGACCTTGAGATGACTACTGCAAGTCTGCAGGCCGTTTGCTGTCATTAGAATGCCGATGATGCAGAAGGTCATCCACAGGACTGTAAGATTGTTGTTAACCTTAGAGATGGATTAGAGAGTTTGAGCCAGCTAACGTTAACGAAACGATAACGAGAAACAGTTTAGTGGCCCGTAATGACATTGGAATGCCATGCTTCGCACAGGGTAGTCCTTGACATTCCTGGCCGCCAGCGCTGTTTCTCGTTGTAGTTACCGTTTCGTTAACGTTGGCTGGCTCAAACTCTGTTTTGTCCATAATAGAGAGTTTGAGCCAGCCATCGCCTTAACGTTAACTTTAACGTTAACGGCAGGAAGGGAGGAGCTACGGACTTTACTATCCAATGAATTAACTGAACGTGACGCGCACTCATGACGTTCATTTAGTTCAATGGGTAGTCAAGTCCGTGGCTCCTCACTTCTCACCGTTAACGTTAAGGTTAACGTTAAGGCGTTGGCTGGCTCAAACCCTCTAATAGTTCCTATCTACATAGTATATGACTTTAGTTTGAAAAATGACCCTGGAAATACTTCTTCTGGAGTTAACTGAAATTCCAATTAACAGCCTGGTATAACATTTTAATTTCACTAAATTATGGTCATAAATATCTAATTTTTCAATAAAAAAAATGGAATTAGTGTTATTTTTATTGTAGGAAGACGTTATTGTCCTGGAGAACCACTAGCAAGAATGGAGATATTTTTATTTTTGTCATCTTTATTGCATAAATTTTCCTTTTCCAATCCAGTTGGAATTCCCCCACCCAAGCTTAATCCTATTATATCAGCCACAATTGGTCCACAACCTTTTACTGTAATTGCAAGCCCACGCCATTAATAACTGTACGTATGCCTGGTAAACCCACAATATTTAGAAAATATACGTGAACTGATTAAGAAAACATATCTTATGCTATTCCAGCTGAAACTTAACATTTTTTGATTAACAAAGTCAGAATTCGTTGACTATCTCTTACCCTTTGATCCTTTAATTAAATACGTTATTATAATGTTACTTAACATTTATTTTGCCAAAGTTTGTCATGCATGGCAAAATGTATATAACTAGGGGAGACTGGGGAGCATTGAGACACTTTTTACTAAAACGTTTTTTTGCGCATTCATGAATTCTCCTATTGATCTAAAATTGTAAGGATATGTGGTATGTGGCTGTGTATGAACATTTTATGAAGAAAATTCCATCATTTCTTCTGTTAAATGTTAGCCCTCGAAAATAATTTGCGGAATGTCTCATTTTCCTCCACTTCTGGGGAAAATTGAGACACTTCATGAATTAAACAAAATAATGTAAAAAAATTATAATAACTTATATTTATCATTGTTAAGACTAAAAAACGTAATGAATTACAACTGAAATATGACGTAATCTAACAATTATACTTTATAAAAGTTGCTTCACTGCGATTTCCATTTTTCATGCTGAACTCGTTCAATTTAAAGTTTTCTAAAATATTTACGACTTATTTTCATTCATTTAGCTATGTTAGAAAAAAATAATATCACATAATTATCAAAATTGACAACAATTACAAAAATGCAAATTCAATCAGTTGTCTCAGTTTACCCCACATGGAGATTGCTAATGGAAAATTAAATTGCATCCCGGTTTTTGCCAGGGAATTTTGATCCATTATTCGGCTGATTATTCAGCCGGTCGTCCAATTCTCTAAGTTTGATTCCAACAAATTTGAAGTAAATAAACATATTCATAACAATTTACTAATTGTTTGTTTAATTGTTAGCTTGTTCAATGAAATTTCCACGAATAATGTAAAATATAGGTGACTAGCTTAGTGATAATTATTTCGCCATAGTATCGACAGTTATCAACTCTGTCAATCTGTATTGACCTATGACAGACCCTGAACACGTTTACCTTTCTAATGGGTCACAATTGTTATCTGTGATTGTATCCAGGAGATAAGTCTTATCTCTTAGTTCGACATTGTCTTCCCATTAGTGTTCGACTATACATCCACACCTTGAACATCGAATGTGTAAAAAAAATTGAAAACGTTTAATTAACGCCTGTTAGCCATACCACGAAAAAAAATATTGGAATGAGTTATCCAGAATACCCACCAATGGATGCCGTTGAGCCCAGTTACCCACCTTACCCTTCACCTCAGGGGTTTGGTGTGGCACCCTTAAGTCAATCAACGGTAAGCATCTATGGATCATTTTCATTATTGCTTGACACGTGTTATGAAACAATCCATCATTAATAATATTTTATATCTCTTAAGTTTTTTAATAGGTAAATTTTTAATATTTGGGAGCTTGAAAAGTATCATATATGAAAATTAACAGAAATTGGACACATATGGATATAAACGGCTCCCTTATAACGCCATATATGGCCAATTTCTAACGTATATGGTTCATTAATTGCCATATCTTGGGTGAATATATATGATGTTTATGTGGATAAACTGTATACAGTTTGAATAACTGTATGATAAATGCCATTTATGCATAACATTCTTTAAAACGTTAACCTAAAAAGTTGATATACAAGGATTTATAATGAAAATCAAGCCAGGTTACTTCCTGAATAAAAGGACTTCAACTAAAAATTAAGTTAAATCAAACCATCATGGTTTTGAAAAATAGGAGACAAGAGGTAATTTTATCAAAATGTGCTTTATTATTATTAAAAATAGCTCATTGTTTTTCTACCAATGTAGGATGCCCCTCCTGGAGCAGGAATTCCTGGTCATGTTGGATTCTCTTCCATGGAACAACCAATGTATCCACCCGGGCCTCCAGGTGGTGGATTTGGGCCGCCAGGAGCAGGGTTCGGTCCACCAGGAGCAGGATTCGGTCCACCAGGAGCAGGGTTCGGTCCACCAGGAGCAGGGTTCGGTCCACCAGGAGCAGGGTTCGGTCCACCAGGTGCAGGGTTCGGTCCACCAGGAGCAGGGTTTGGTATGCCACCAGGGCCAGGATTTGGCATGCCACCAGGAGCCGGATATGGCCCTCCACCAGGAGCAGGGTTCGGCCCACCAATGGGAGGATATCCTCCACCAGGTAGTGGATTTGCACCACCAGCATTTGGAATGCCACCAATGATGCAATCTTACCCTGGTGGTTATCCAAATACCAGCGTGGGCATGGTTCCAGGTACCATGCCACAGGTTCATCTGGTGCCAATGACAGTTGCTGCCATTCCAATATACACAGGAGAACACAGCAGTGCAGTTCACCAACCGTCGGCACCTGGAGCACATCATGTCGAGGAAAGCCATTTAGAGAAACATGAGGAACACAAGGAAGAAAAGAAAGAGGAAAAGAAGGAAGAAAAGAAGGAAGAAAAGAAAGAAGAAAAACACGAAGAGCACAAGGAACACAAGGTTGGCTTTCTTATTAAAATTATTTATTCAAACGCCTTTAGAAACATAACGTTTCTTTGGGCCAGTTTTTGTTTTTTTTGGATTCTGAAAGTATTTTAAGTAATTATGACCCATTGACCAGTTCAAATAGAACCAACCCCCTTCTTTCATATTATGGCAGGTGAGGTATGAGGTAACTTTGAGCCAAGGCGTTTTTTTAACGCAGACCCTTAAAAAAATGGTATAATTCCAAACATGCTAGTATGTCCCATTTCTGTCCCTACATGATATTTTCCATGTATATCTGAAAACATTTATATTCATATATGATCTCTAATGTCCATGTCTGGAGTTACCCAGCAGAAAATGCACTGCACTTTATTCAAATTAACTGCAGTAAAGTTCAGTTAATGGCAGAATTTAAAATTCCAAATATTTTGCAATTATGAATGGTAGATTCCCAAAGTATCAACATTTAACGGTATTGTAGTAAAGCTTTTTTTAAAAAAACGTTTCACCTCGATGCACACAAGCTTAACTGTAAATTTGGTCTGTCACCACTTCTGATCAGGAATATAGTTCACCTACATATCTCTTACATGTTGCGAGATATTTCAAGATTATGAAATGTAGTGACTTCTGGACTACCCTGTAATTCGACCCAAACTAAAACCATAATTTTCGCCAATGTCTCATTGCAACTATGACAGATCCTTTATCTATCCCAGCAATGCTGATATTTGTGAAAATGATTTCATAGGAGATATTTTGCAACATTTATTTGTGGGCGTTCTACCTAACCTTTATATATTTATCATGTGGGTGTAGCGTGGGTGTAGGCTACTACATAGACATACTGTGATCTGCTGTTGAGCTCACGATATCATTAGTGCTTGCGTGCGGCTCTGAGACAGTAGCAGGTATACTTTTATGCACAAAAATGGAACACCAGGTTTGTTATCATTTTATTGCAATAACATGCATAATTTATTTACTTATTTTAAGGCTATTAGGATTCTAATTTGTATTTAACTCGTGAAAAATCAGTATTTCTCATGCTTTCATTTAAATGGATTCGCATACCATAAAGTAAAATTAAAATTCATGTAAATTTTTTTTTAAATATGTATAAATGGGAATAAAATGCATGTGCATAGTGTATCAGAAATTAGACACATATGGACACCATTCCCATATAAACAGTACATATTTATGAACATGATGTGTATTGTGTATATTAGTTATAACTAACCTAACTAACTAATACTCCACTAAGCAGCGTTCAAATCATACTGACCATCAAGAATAATTCCTTTTAGGGGAATTGCGTACTTATATGTGAAGTAGCCTACTGATCATTACGTACTGTCAGTATACTGTTCATTTTATTATAACACACATGTATACAGGGTGGACCAGATTTCCCAGCCACCCCAGTTCTTTCTTAAATCTTATAGTTATGAAAATTTTGTTATTGCAGTTAAATAGGAAGTCATGTGTGCTCTTTCCACTGATGTTCTTAAAATTTAACTACGACCATTTCTTCACGGAAATCTACATAACATAATTTTGACCAATAACAATTAGGACAAAATGTCAAATTAGGAAAAGGAAGATAATGGTCTGTTTATGTGAAATCAGCTGTTTTCGTCTTCATTGGCAATTATGTAAACTTGTTACAATGTTTTTAAGAACTGAGGAAAAAATCTAATGGTAGCTACACTGCAGCACAGTGCTCCACTGCAGTGAGGCGACCTACATTTACATGTATTTTGTGATTGAATATTTCAAACATAAAATTTTATACGTCGATTCATGCTAATGTTGCCATTAAATTGTGAAATGTCACTTGGAGGATACTGCATAACATGTCATCTCTGAAAATCATTTCAGTAAAATATATTACTACCCAATACATGTAATTGTAGTTCGCTTCACTGCAGTGGAATACTGTGCTGCAGCGTAGCTACCATTAGGTTTTTTCCTCAGTTCTTAAAAACATTGTAACAAGTTTACATAATTGCCAATGAAGACGAAAACAGCTGATTTCATACCAGTAGACCATTCGCTTCCTTTTCCTAATTTGACATTTTGTCCTAAGTGTTACGAGTCAAAAGTTATCATGTGGATTTCCTTTAAACATCCGTCTAACATCAGTGGATAGAGCACACATGACTGCCTATTTAACTACATTAACAGAATTTTCATAACTATAACATTTAAGACAAAAAAGTGGGGTGACTAGGAATTCTGGTACAAACTGTATGAGTTTAGTCCAGAATTCCTATCCAGATCAAAATCCCTAAATACTGTCTTCTTAGTTAATCATCATGAAAGTTTACTTGACGTTCATTATTATTTTGACCTTTGATTCCAACAGTTTTGGAGATAACCAAGCCATATAAACAAAACAATGTCTGCCAAAAGATAGCAAGATATTGAACATATTTACCTATATTGTAGAATCGCGTTTCTGGGCAACGTTTACATTCAAATTCGAGACATAAAACACCGGTTATCTGTTAAACAACCATCTGTTGTCTAGATGGTGATATCTACAATAACAACCATGGTTTGTCAGTTGTATATTTGATATTGCTATGCTTGGATTTATTGTATATCCTCTAAATTTATATATTTGCTTGAACATATACAAGATATACTAGTGTAGATAATGGAGATATACTTGTGGGAAGCAGCATATGCATACCATAGCCAAACATGAGGTTGTATCACATCATCTGTCATTCTGTTTAACAAACCACCAGAAAGATATCAAATATCTAAAGTTATATCTCGAGAAAAAACAATACAGCGCTATATCTACAAAAACTGAACTTCTTTGCAATGAATTTGTATATTGTACAATTAATGGTATAGAATTTGAATGTAAAACATTCCAAACTTTTCCTCCATTACAGTCTTTGCAGTGTGTAGCCATACAAAAGTAATTCCTTGACAACAACAAAAGTTCTTTCTTGCTAACATGTCTCTAATTTACCATGTCTATTATGATGCTCTGAGGATTTTCAAAAGCTTTAATTGAACTTTGAGTAAAATATAGAAGTTGTCAGGTGCTTCATAGAAAATCTTTAAAAAGTTCAATAATTGAAAACCTGCCAATGTATGTAAGTCTTTTGAATATCCAATCCACCAGTTCTCCAGACAAGAGTCACTGACAAAAGGACACAATGACATCAGCCTTCATGTTTCCCTTTTAATTCTTTACAGGATGAAGGAACAATCAAGCCACATCACCCTTTCGAACCCAAGGCAGATGCTGAAGCATTTAAGAAAGCAATGAAAGGATTTGGTAAGAGAAATCCAAGGAAAGTTGTTTTCATGATTATTATAAAGTAGTGAAATATTAATTTCCAACTGTTATTTAGGAACCAACGAGAAAGCCATTATTGAATTATTAACCAATCGGTCATGTTCTCAACGCGTTGAAATTGCTCATACATACAAATCAATGTTTGGAAAGGTAAAAAGCATCCTTATTGCTTGCATTATTACGAATGTAAGATAAGGAAACAATTTTGGTTAAAATGTTTTACTGATTTCAGGACTTAATCAACAGCTTGAAAAAGGAGCTTGCTGGTGACTTTGAAGACGCTGTTGTTGCCATGATGAAGTCCACAGGCAAGCTGTTAGCCGAAGAGTTGCATAAGTCCATGAGGGGAGCAGGAACCAAAGAACGAATCCTCGTTGAAATCCTGTGCACTGCTACCAATAAGGAAATCCATGAGATCAATGAAGCCTACCATGAAGGTATGATACTTTAGCTTTTAAAAATCGCTATGGATGGAAAACTCTTATATGGCACATACAGTGGTACCTCGAGATACGAGTGCCCTAACATACGAGATATTTGAGATACGAGCCGTCGAGCGAGCGAAGT
>JAUJYV010002060.1:0-14042 GCA_033995625.1 Ophyiulus pilosus
GTCACCTGTTCACCCCTTCCAAATATTTTCTGTTGTCCTGTGAAAATTAGGCTGGGCCCTCAGTAAGGGCTAACTTAGGGCGTTCTTCGGAACTGGGGTCTAGTCAGTCTAGCGTCCTTTCTGTCACTTGAAATTAAGACAGTTGGCCCTGTAGACCCTCTGCAGGACCAACTTGCAACCGGTTGGGCCCTTAAACCCTAACCAAAAACAACATATATGTTCCCCTACATGTACGTCATGACACCTTTATGCAGTTTGTCTTAATATTATATTCAAAAAATAGACTAGCGCAGAATATATTTTAGTCAAAACCCGATTGTTCTTTATTTAATTGAAAATAAGAAATCTATAAATTAATAAGTATATATGCACCACAAAAGTTGAAATGAAAGCCCATTTAACCATTATATGGTCACGGTGTGTTTATAAACAAAATTGAGTTAAAAAACCTAGCTGACAAACTAGAAATTCAAATTTATAACAAACTAATTTTGACAATGTCAAGATTCGATGTTGTCATTATCATACCCTGTTTTATAATTATTGCTGTAGCTCGACTTTTCCCTTCATCTCGGTTGACTGTGACTATTATGATGTTTTTTGGGTGTGTCATCACATATATTCTCCGATTGAATCTTGGATTTGCCATGGTTTGTATGATAAAATCCAACTCTGCTGAAGGCAAAAACATTTCGGATATGGAATTCCATGACTGGAAATTTTCAAATTCAAGTTCGAACACGACAAACGACAAAGAAATTCCAAACGAAATCTGTGATGGAAGCTTATTAGCAAGTGGTTCTAATGAACAGGTAATTTTAGATTTTACATACAGTAGCATATACTTGTATGTTATTGTAATAGTCGTTTAGGTGATCTGTACGTGTTAGTAGAGAAATTGAGCCAGCCAACGCCTTAATGTTAACCTTAACATTAAAGGCGGGAAGGGAAGAACCACGCATGCGCACTCATGACGTTCAGTTAGTTCATTGGGTAGTTCAGTCCGTGGCTCCTACCTTCCCGCCTAGTACACACCGCATGTTTCATGAAACTGAAACAGGGTTTCACAAACATGTTTGTGATATGTGGATGCTCACCAGATTTCTGCAACTAAGTTTCATGAAACTTTTTGCCAAAAAACGTGTTTCAGTGAAACATTTTGGCGATCCATCAAGAGTCGGTAAAGATCAAAGGAAATCTATGAAACATTGTTTCATTGTTTTATGGATAGCTGAAACGTTATTATAGGTAAGTTTTTACGTTTTTAAGTAAAACAATATGTATATTTTGTGATCACTATAGTAAAAGCGTCGTCTGCAAAGAAGCATGGGGAGTATGGAGTGTCTTGACTAGCAAACAGATTCTCAGTTCGAAATGCTTTTTTGATGTGGACAGATACATTTGGACAAACATCAATACAGAAATATGTTTCATGAAACATAGTTCAAAAACTTATTTTGCAGAAACTCTGTTTCAGTTTCATGAAACATTCCGGTGTGTACTAAGCATAATATGCTGTTACAAAACTGAAAATTAACTCGCCATGAAACAACGGACATTTTTAAACGATCTCATTTCTGTTTTTGTAATAATTATATGAAAATCTAAACTATTTGGTACCATGTTTAAACCAATGAGATTTTTTTACAGGATGGTGAATTTCTATGGCCAAAATCTTTACAAGGTGTATTATTAGGAGCGTTTTTCTATGGTTACATTATTACACAGGTCCCAGCTGGATGGCTTGCAGATAGGTCAGTAATTCTAAATTATTTAATAGTACATTAAAATTTTTAAAAATATTTTAAAAATATTTCAAAACTATTTCTAAACGTTCAGCAGGTCATACATTTAATGACCTTTTTTGAATTGACCCTTTATTTTCATCAGATTTGTTGCCTACTATACAAACGAACCCGCGTAATTGCACACCTCTTAATTGCACAGACCGGATAATTGCACATATTCTCCATGCCTTGAACTATTGCCTTATATTTTGTACATGATGTGAACCCGGATAATTGCACACACTGAATTGTACATATTTTACAAGCCCCATGTGCAACTTGTGTATTGAATTGTGACCGGTTAATTGCACATTTTCGGCTTGCCGGAACGCTGTGCAATTAAGCGGTTTCGACTGTATTTTGATATTAAGACACGTAGTGACTTTTGGACTTTTCAATTTTTAAAGTATCTAACTTGAAAAAGTGAATCTAATAAATGTTTCGCATAGTTAATCTAGCCATTTCAAGGATTTTAGCAAAAAACTGAGTCAGGATTTCTGTATTTAAGCAGAACCCGGATAATTGCATAAACCGGTTAATTGCAAATTTTCGGCTTGGCAGGACGATGTGCAATCATGAGGGTACAGCTGTAATTGAATAACAGTCTCCTCCATTACATTAATGAAGCTATCCTTAATTAGGTCTTAGTTAAATATTACATTTCCCTCTATTTGTTTACAAAACATGTAACTATTTCTGGGCCAACGAGTCCTGTGGACATCACGCAACTTTAATGAAAATGGATTCTTTACTATCAATTGAAAATGGCTCTCTATCTGAACAATGATTCCTGGAGTACTCATTATGCTAATTTAATTAATAATCGAAAACATGTATAAAAAAATTGGGAGGCTTGTCTATGCTCCATTTGTATTATAACATTAGAAAAAATTAACTTTGTCTAAATTGGCTTTGTTTCCATTACCATTTTTGAGTTAGAACCTAAGGGCCCTTGAAATGGGTCATTTGAGACAAATTGGAGCATGAATGGATTCAACACACCAATGTTCCTTTATGGCCCCTGTGCTGGATTTGTCATAATAGGGGAACTGAATTTTTATTCACCATGTAGTACAATTTATCTTCCATAATTTATGCCACTGGTTACCTTAATTTATTTAATTAACCAGAATAATTTCAGGCAACATGGATTTTTAATTGTACATTTGTATTAAGATTTGGTGGCAAAAGAGTTCTTGGAATTGGATTGAGTATAGTGAGTATATTAACTGTGGCGCTTCCAGAATCAGCACGTTTTAGTCCATATGCTATGCTTGTTGTCAGAGTACTACAAGGAATCTTTGCAGTAAGTAGAACCAATTTACTTACTGTATTTACCACGACAATGCAGATATACTGAACTACTAATGTTGTACACAATATTAAAGGCAGTTTCGTTTCCTGCAATGCATTCCATAGTCAGCAGTTGGGGACCACCAACAGAATTAGGTCAACTAATGGGAATCGCATATTCAGGTTAGCAAACATTTTAAATAATTAAAATATTTGATCAAAACAATTCAACTGTCTAATCCCTTTACTCTTAATTTTAAAAAGGAATTTATGTAGGAACCTTAACTACATATCCTCTTTCTGCTGTACTTTGTCAATATGGGTTTGCTGGTGGATGGCCTTCGGTTTTTTATGTTAATGGCAAGTATGCATAGTTTTGGAAATAGTGCAATATATAGTAATGCCGGGTCTCAACCAAAAGAGTCATGCTGTTAGACTCAATGTTTGCTCAAACAAATTCATCTAAAAATTGTCCTTACCACTTTTCCGTGATGAATCTGCAACAATGAATATGAAGCAGAGTTGTATCCACCAAAAGAAGCCAAAAGAAGCCGGGTCTCCACCAAATGAGTCATGATGTTTCTACTCAAATGTTGCAAAAACAAATTCACCTTACTAACATTTCCTTGGTGAACCAGCAACAATAAGTATGATACCGAGTTGTATCCAACAAACAAAGCAAAAAAAAGCGGGTGCAAGTGAGTCCAGTTTATGACGCTCCTACCAAAACGGTGCTGCACTATTTTTTGAATTTTAACCACGTGGGCGAACTGCCATCTGCTCTATTTTGCTGAAAACATGTGCATGATTGTCCAAACGTGCATTATTTCGTTTAAATTGAGCCGACGGCTGACAGCTGAGCTACATCTTTTTCCTTTGCTCTAAGGCCGCCTCCCGAGCGATTTTCGAAATGAGTCCCTACACACGTTTTGGGAATTGAAAACGCGTCATAATTTGGCACATGCGTCACAACGCGGAAATGGGGTAAGGCAACGTTTTCAACAGGAAACAATGAGTATACTGGTGGAGACCTGGCTTTAATGAGTCCAGTATATGGCGCTCCTACCAAGACTGTCTGCTCTATTTTCTTTATATGAAAACACGTGGTGCTTGTCTTCCAGTACGCTAGTCTTAAATTTCATTTAATTGAGCGGAGAGCTTCATTTTTTTTCTTTGATCTGGACCGCCTCCCGAGCAATCGTCGAAATGAGTCCAGACTCATGTTTCTGGACTTGAAAACGTGTCATAATTTTGCTCATACGTCACAATGGAAATGGGGCAATGCAACTTTTTTGACTCATTTGAATGTGAAAACATTGAGTCGACACATTGAGTCTCTTGGTGGAGACCAGGCATAAGATATACATTTCTGACAATATTCACGTGAAATGTGTAACAAATTTGCTTAATATGATTCTTTGCATTTGTTACATAAGTGTTGTATGCTACATAACTTTGATTTCGCCAGTTACTAATTAACGTAAATAAAAATTCTTATTAGATTTTCAGATAATTTCTTATAGTTTCTTTGACATTAACAATTAAGTTATCAAATGATGATTATCGTAGTTCTTTCACAATTTCACAATTTAGTAATTTATTTGCAGCAATTATACGGTATTGAGTCTCTTGGTGGAGACCAGGCATAAGATATACATTTCTGATAATATATTCATGTGAAATGTGTAACAAATTTGCTTAATATGATTATTTGCATTTGTTACATAAGTGTTGTATGCTACGTAACTTTGATTTCGCCAGTTACTTATTAATGTAAATAAAAATTCTTATTAGATTTTCAGATAATTTCTTATAGTTTCTTTGACATTAACAATTAAGTTATCAAATGATGATTATCATATTTCTTAAAATTTCATAAGCTTATTTCACAATTTAGTAATTTATTTGCAGCAATTATACAGTAGGCTATTGTGTTATTAATCTAATAAATAATAAAATATAACATTTGATTTTTATTTACAATTTACTTTCCCTTATAGGCATGCTCGGTATTGCTTTTGTTGTCGTGCTAACATTTTTGGTTTATGATGGGTATGAAAGCCATCCAAGAATATCGTTGAAGGAAAGAAAATACCTTGAGTTTGCACTAAATGGCCATCACCAGACTGGAAAAGTTAGCAAATATTTTTTTTTATCTAAAATTTATGTTTTTCACAAAATGTTATCACCAAAATAATTTCAAGAAACTCTATGCTGGTTGAAATGCATTATAGCAAATAATAACACCATGGAAAGAGTTTGTGAAGTCTGGACCAGTATGGGGGATTGTTATAACTCATGTTTGTGGTAATTGGGGCCTCTATACTCTGACAATAAGTTTGCCACTATACATGAAAGAAGTCCTGAAATTCGATATTCAGCAGGTGTGTAATTAACTGTATCATTAACTAATATGTAAACTGTTAGTAAGCCATTTAGTTAGAATTTCAATTTAACAAAATATTGACAGTTTGTATATCAATTAATATTACTTTGAATTGTGGCTTAATTGTATGAAAAAAAATTTAAAACTTGCTGTGACTTGAATTTTATAGAATGGTTTATTATCAGCTCTACCAAATTTGTGCAGTTTCATCACGATTTTGATATGTGGTAAATTATCGGATTATTTGAGAAGACGTGAATTCTTCTCCCTTACAACACAAAGGAAATTAATCACCAGTATTGGTAAGTACTAAACTAGAAAAATTACTTTGCTAGTTTGTAAAAATAACTCAATTTATCGAATTTTCAAACTTAGAATCAATACCTAATAGATCTCAACATTTACATTTTATTCCAGGAATGTTCATTCCCTCTGCGTGCATGTTGGCTATAACATTTCTTCACTGTCAACAAAGATACATTGCAGTTGCTGTATTGGTTATCTCCCAGGCAATGTCAGGAATTGCATATTCTGGTAATCTTTTAAAAGTTGTTGTTGTTGGTTGGGATTTAAGGGCCCAAAGGCGACTAAGGCTAAAAAGGGCCCAACCGGTTCCAAATTGATCCTGTAGAGGGTCAGCAGGGTTAGATTCAGGTGACAGAAAGGATGATAGACTGACTAGACCTCAGTTTCGAAAAACGCCTTAAGTTAGTCCTTACAGGGGGCCCAGCCTAATTTTCACAGGACAACAAAAGATTAGGAAGGGGTGAACAGGTGACAGGATGAGGGTAGAACACAGGATTAAATACACAGGGATTGCATATTCTGGTAATCTTTTAAAAGTTTTTTGTTGTTGGTTGGGGTTTAAGGGCCCAAAGGCGACTAAGGCTAAAAAGGGCCCAACCGGTGTCAGGTTGATCCTGTAGAGGGTCTACAGGGTCAGCAGGGTTAGATTCAGGTGACAGAACCTCAGTTTTGAAGAACGCCTTAAGTTAGCCCTTACAGGGGGCCCAGCCTAATTTTCACAGGACAACAAAAGATTAAGAAGGGGTGAACAGGTGACAGGATGAGGGTAGAACACGGGATTAAAGTGCAGACAGGAGGCAGCAAAGGGAAAAGCTTTTGAAAATGTATTGGCTATAATGTAAGATTTCTGTCAAATTATAAAACTAATTACTTTAAAGCCACCGGCTCAAAATGTCCACATTTTAGGGTAGTTTTATGACAGTGAAATTCATTTTAAAAGAGAACATGTTGATTTTCAGGGGGATATTTTTGTAACCATGTTGATCTCTCTCCACAACACGCTGGGATACTTATGGGCATTTCTAACACATTTGCCACAATTCCTGGAATACTATCTCCGTTGCTAGTAGGCCTACTAACACCAAATGTAAGTTTTATCCAATTCTTACTTAATGAAACTTAATTAAATGTCCATATTATATTTCAATTTATGACAAGTGTTTTTTTTTAAACTCATTTTCGATCAGGGTACCAGAAAAGAATGGCTAACTATTTTTTACATCTCATGTGTAACCTATGCCTTTGGAGGTGTTGTCTATTTGCTACTTGGTAGTGGTGAAAGACAACACTGGTCATTTACAGAAAGTGAACTTGAGCAGCAAAATGCCCTTCATAACAGCCCCAGTGTTTCCTTGAACGATGCCAAAGGAAAACATAAGTCTAGCAGAAATAAAATGTGATGATGGTTTTAAAATTAGAATCTTTAAACGTGGGGTGTATATAATCACTGACAAATGACAAAAATGATGTCACATTTATCATAGTCATAATCCATATTAATTACATTAACATTTTTTAAAGTTTCAACTGAAGCCATCCAACTGTTAACAAATAACAAAGTATTACCAAGTGAAATTTTACCTAATTTTAAATGTAAAATAGTAACAATACTAAGGAAATGATTTCTTGAAAATCTATTCATAATGTGCATCTTGTAAAAATAAAAGCGACAAAAGCACTACAAAGTGAAATTTTATCTAATTTACAGTAGTTTTGTGATATTTTTAAACTTAATTTTTAATATTGACGTTATCAGACTAATAGCAAATTTCAACCTTAAAACAATGAAGATTTTTAAATTAGAAAATTGCTAATTATGTATTTGTATGATTATAATACTGTCTTGTATGTATATCAATAGTGCATTGTCAGTAATTAGATTGGGGTAACCTCACACCCTTACAATGAGCTCGATGGCCCTATCCACACCATACCATACTTCTCCCTGAAAGCCCCTTTCTTTCTTAAAAAAATCATCTTCAATATATTCATTAACCTCCACTAATCCTCACTAAAAATGGCCTCCTCATCACCAATCCTTATAATTTCTGTCTCTTATGATGCCCCATTATCCGATTGGCCCCACCTTTTGTAAAATTGTTCTCAAACATTGTCGTCCACACCAGATCAAAACCCCTACATTCTATTTTCCCGCCCAACCTCTTCCACTTCCTGTTTCCAATTTATGGCTTACCAATCACCTGGTCGGTTTACAGAATTGCAAACATTGCTGCAATCATGCCACCATCAGATCCTACATCCACAACCACCAACTATACCACTCATCATTAACCACAATATATAAAAGTCCTCAGCAAGATAGGTACTCCTATCCCCACTTCATATTAATCTCCAAAAGCAAATATTTATTCATTGTAAATATCAAAACGTTTCTCGGAAGTATACTTTTCACGAGCAAATATACATGAAATATAATCGCTATGACACTTTAAAAAAGTCATTACCAGAAACCAATAACTTAATTTCGATATGTAATATTCGGAGTAATTTTATAAAGCATGTGGAAATATTGCAATACTCCCTTGACATTACTGGTCAATTTGAATATACTTTTTTTAGAAAGTGTTTGTTTGAGATCAATATATTCCTCTATTTTAATAGTGTTATCAATTTAATAATCTAAATTAATTTATTAGCATTGTATGCACAAAATATTAATCACGTTATATGTATGTATAATGTCAACTGTAACTTTGGCGAACCACCCTGATCAATAATAATCGTATCATTAACAGAATACTAAGCAATTAGCTAATGCAAATTTAATTATACTGCATACATCGATCATCAAAACCAATACAGGAGTAAGTGGATTATACGCTATATATAGTCAGTTTCGTTTTTAATAAATAACAATTGGTAAAGAAAATAGTCCTACGTTGTTATTTACAAATTTATAGGTTATACATATTTTAAATGCATATATTTTTTTTTTGCATATATGTTATTGTGACATCAAGTTGTAGGGGAGACTGGGGAGCATTGAGACACGAGGCAAGGTAAAACAGTGACATTATTAAATAGTTCTATTGTGGATATTGGCTTGATAGATTTGATCTAATTATAAAAATTATTATTTCTACTAAATATTTTATTGCAGATTTCTATCTGTTGCTAATTAATGCATATATTATTGCTAAATAAATATAAACAATCCGTTTTAGTTGAAAGATAGTCTTTTATGCATGCAATTTAAATTTCGATGGGCAATTTCCATGTGGGGTAAACTGAGACAACTGATTTGGGGCAAGGTGAGACATCTTCAAAATGTGTCGAAATTATTTTCAAAAAAATTAAATTCAACGATTTTAGCAAAAAACAACTTTTTTGAAGTAGAATTGTTAGATTATATCAATTACAATTCATTGCGTTTTGAAGTCTAATAAGGATAAAAGCAAGTTATTACAATTTTTTGCCACAATTTGTTGTCTAATTCATGAAAGTGTCTCACTTTACCCCAAGAGTGGGGTAATACGAGACATTCCATAAAAACTTTTCAAACCTTAAAATGTTATAGTAGATTTCGCTTCAGAAAATGTTCATACACAGCCAATTAGTTACATCACATATCCTTATCATTTTAGTTCAACAGGATAATTAATAAATGCGCAAAAAATGTTTTAACAAAAAGTGTCTCAATGCTCCCCACTATTTATTTGTATTAATGTCAAAAAGAAAATAAATCACGGATGTTCATACATGTTCCATATTTGGGTTTTCGGTCTGGATGGGCTTAATAAATGTTTAACAGCATACGAGGGAAAGTCATTAATTAAGTCACAAAAGGCTATTAAAAAATACTTGGACAAATACTGTACCCACTTTTTTTTTTTTTTTCCCAACAAATTAAGTCTCCATAAACATTAATACTCTTATCCCACCGCTTTATCAATGCCCCAATGCCTGCTGCTTAATGCCTGATTCACAATGGGACGACCGACGCTCAACATAGTGAACGGCGGAAGTCGGAATTTTGACGGAAATACGTCACTTACCTTGACGCCGAACTCTGTGTTTGCTACAATGGAGAGACATGACGTTGAACTTTGCCATAAATAGAGAGTTTGAGCCAGCCAACGCTTTAACGTTAACCTTAACGTTAACGGCGGGAAGGTTTAGTTCTACCCAATGAACTAAATGAACGTCATGAGTGCCGTTGACGTTCACTTAATTCATTGGATAGTCCCGCCGTTTACGTTAAGGTTAACGTTAAGGCGTTGGCTGGCTCAAACTCTCTTATGATTTAGCAAAAGCGCCGTAATATTGCATTGTAATGAATTAAAAAATCAAATTGTGGGACATTTTTTTAGGTTATTGGACGTAAAATTGTGCTGAAAATATAATAAATTATATGTATAAAATGGGTATATAAGTTTTAAATAACGAAACAGCAAATAGGACAAAATCTCAATAATCTGAATATCCATAAAATTATCCGAGCCAATTGCAATATAAAATGTACGTAATTCGACGAATTAATTAACGTTATAATATTATTTTTAAAATCAACGGCGCAAATGTGAATATTTTTTCTTGTTTTCTACTTTTAATTTAAGATGTTTCAATTGCGCATGCGCCACCCGCAACATGCATCAGATGACGCCATTGTGTTGCCTTCTGATGCAGGTCACATGATCGTTAACACGCCATAACAACGTTGAAAGTTGAAAGCTGGGCAACTTTCAGCGTCGCGTTCAACGTCACTTTGTCGTCACAAGTCACGTGACATGGGCGTGGTGCGCATGCGCAAATCGCGTGACAGTCAACTTTCAGCGTCAGTCGTCCCATTGTGAATCAAGCATAAAAATCTTTGGGCTACCGTCTGAACCACAGGCGATCTGAACGGGGCGACCAGTTCGGTGCTCATCAACAACTTTTGAGCGCCCTTGAGAGAATTTCTCGACCCAGTTGTACACTGCTTTACACAACAAACACTTTTCACCGTAAACAGGAGACATTTCCTTATGGATATCATTTGCAGGAAGTCCTTTGGCCCAGAACAAAACGCACAACAGCACGTTGCTCTTCCACAGTACAGTCTTCAAGAACGGTCGCCATTTTAACACTACCTGCGCACGCGCACAGCAACTGTCACTTGACTATCATAAAGCTGGATTGTGTTGCCACCTAAAGATACATTGGCAAATAACCCACCTCCATTTTCAGCTTTTCCACATCAGTTTGTGACTTTAATTAATGACTTTCCCTCGTACATATGTATTTAATTAAAATTTCAACATTATAATTTGTCCTCGATATTTAGTTTTTTGCTAGTGAAATGCCATACGCTATCAACAATAGTGATCTCAATTTCGTCAATTATAAAGATGATAAGTCGCCCGTTGATGAATTCTTGCAAAATACTTCAATCACCATTGTGAGCAATGTAAAGCGACGTCATGGAATACTTCCAAAAGCTATTTGGTTGGTTCTCGCATCCATAAGCTTCTGCATTGCCGGATACCAATCATACGGCCTCATAAATGACTATTTAGAGTAAAAAGTTCTACTTTTATACTATCTTCCTTAAATTTACTTGCAGGAGGTGGACAAAATAATTGAGTCATTTGTTACTGATGAAAATCTGATGTGGAAATAAACTGCAGCACATTTGTACTGTTGGTGACTGAATTTTTATTCAACCAAACATGTGAAGCACAAAGTAACTGGCAAAATACAATGTAACTGGGAAGTAAAGGACCCAAGCATAATTAAGCATAGCAAAATAGTGGACATGTGTCCCAGTGTAAGGTTGGAAGGGGAATGAACAAAAGAAAGATGGCCGCCAGAAAACAGCTGACTGCTTATTGCATCATCAAGTGCATTGGTGGAAGCACTGCTGCCAGTTTGGGCAATATGACCCTGAGGGCAGGTCACTGCAAAGCAGAGAATGTGCATGAACTCCAACAATTACAGCTACACATTATTTAAATTAATTAAAAAATGTGTAGAAACTATCAGAAGATAAATATTCACTGTTGCCAACTAAACACGCTATCTCTAAATGTTCAATTTTCCATTAATTGTCCACCCTCTGTACACTTCATCAATGACAGTTTATAAAGCCCAATTAAACCAAACTTTACAATATACATACATTTCAGATGCAAAATAAAACAAATCTCAGAATTCAACCCTCAAAACTTTCCACCATTGCCATCATTTACAGTTTGTGATGGCATTCCTGTTAATTGGACTTATTTGCAATCGATTAACCACAGCATTTATAAAGAAGCTTCCAAATATTCCAATTATGTAAGGGCACATAAGACAAATCAGCTTAATTTCAGAAATGAAATTGTGTCATTTATTTTTTTAAGTTTTACTTAACTGATCGAATTCCTAAAAGTTATTGTCAACCTGTAACTTGCCTTATAGGAAAATGACAACATTAAAAATGCCATAATATTAGGATTATTACGTTTACCAGAACATGAAAGACAAATGGTCTACGACCAATCAGAACCATTTCAACCTGAAGCATTATTCTCCAATAACATGCACATGTACGTACACTTAAATTGTCACTGTGTGTGAATGCTGTCAAAACTGATAACATCAGATTAATTCATTCACAATTTCTCCATTTCTTGTTTTCAGAGACTCGCCAATATCTAATATAACATTTAGAAACATTGTTTGGGGACAATGTGTGACTTACAATGAAGCATTAAATAAGAATCCTATAAAAATGATTGGAATTTGCAGCATTTATGGTAAGAAAAATATGGCATTATTTGCATAGTTCTTTATGAATATTTAAAAAAAAGTAAGGAAATTATGCTATAATAGGAGAAAAATGTACAATAATGTATTAAAAACGTACCAAAAACGTTCCCAAAATATTACCAAAATATTCCATAAATGTACCAAACGTTTATAGAATTCTGGAAACGTACGTACCACAAATGTACCAAATACGTACCAAACATGTTCCATATATGTACCAAAAATGTATAAAAATTGTACCAAAATATTCCATAAATGTACCAAAAATGTACCCAAAATATATCATAAAAGTAACCAAAATAATCGATAAATGTACCAAAATGTACCCAAAATATTCCATAAATGTACCAAAAATATTCCATAAATGTACCAAAAATGTATCCAAAAGATTTCATAAAAGTACCCAAATATTCCATAAATGCACCAAAACTATCCATAATATTCCATAAATGTACCAAACATGTACAAAAAACTTTCCCAAAATATTCTATAAACGTACCAAAAATGTTCCATAAATGTACCAAAAATGTACCCAAAATATTCCATTAATGTGCCAACAATGCACCAAAATCGTAGCAGAAATATACAAAAAACGTTCCAAACACGTACCAGAACGTACCAAAAACGAATCACGATTTAAAAAAATTGATTAGCTTATAGAAAATAAAAATAACTAATAATGTGATATTTGAAACAATCACTAATAAAGCATAAGTTTCCTTATTTTGAAAATGTCATATTAAACAAACTTGTCATGCAAGTCTGAACACGTTTGAAAAACATTAAACATGTCATAATTGCGATTTCTCTTTTAGGAGTGAATATTAAAGTACCTATGAAGTTAGAAGGAAGAATTCCGAATTATTTTCTTAAAACGCCTTTTATATTAATTCATCCAAGGGGATCTCCCCCAGACCTTTCCATGGATAGAATGACTGAATTATTCCCTTATGACAAAATTACAGTTCGAGTTGAACAGGTAATGAATGTAAAATAATAAGAACAAAAATTAAATGACATGCACTAGGGCATTTATCTGCAATTATGTGAAATTAACAACTAATTCAAATTTAAATATTGCAGACATACGTTAAAGTTGAAGCTGACAAAAAGTGTCTATCATGTGTTGATAACGAAAAAGGGTTAAAAATGGAAAATATATATGATGATCAATCCAATAACAGAACCTATGGTTATACTTTCTCTGTAAGTTGCATTATATATGTACCTTGATTTAAACATATTCTCTCATATTTCAAAGCAAGGGCGTGTGAGGCATGTCTGAACAAGTTCTCTCAAATTTATAGGGCTGCATTATGAGTCAGGCTCAGAAGATACTGCTCACCCAAAATAATTGTGTAGATATAATAGCACCTGTGAATAAACTTGGCAATAAATTACTTGCAAATACTACATTATGCACAGGTAAAATGTTTGTAATATAAATGTACAGTGGTACCTCGAGATACGAGTGCCCTGACATACGAGATATTTGAGATACGAGCCGTCGAGCGAGCGAA